>RJWM01003665.1:0-110759 GCA_004363535.1 Dasyprocta punctata | reverse complement strand
GTTGGGTTAACAGTGCTGCTTTAATTTCTTTCATAGCTTCGTGGAGTTGTCTCCCCACTTCTGTTGTCAACTCCTCTGAGAGTTTAATTTTTGGACTCCCGACCATGTCAGCATTAGCGTCCCCGGGATCGGTTCTGCTTGTATCGGAGTCCGGAGAGCGCCCTCTGCCTTTCCGTCTTGGCATTTTCCTGGGCTCGCCCGTGAGGCCATGTTGGTCCACTGCCTCTCCCAAGCCTGTTTCTGCTCCGCAAATGTCTACTGCGGTGCGCGAGAGGATGGGGCCGCTGTCTGGTTAACGGTACAGGGCCGTCCACCCAACCCTCCTCTATCACCCCCAGGGCACCCATGCCTTTCCGCCACAGCCTTCCAGGAACCGTGCCTAATTAGGTGCAGTTCTGATCTCAAGATGGCTGTCCCTCGCTCTCCCTCGGGGGTGGGGGGCTGGGGGCCGCTGGGTTCACTCACTCGCCCGCTCACAACCACGTCACTCCACAGTCAACCGTCGGCTCTATTGTCGCGCCACACCGCCGCAATTCTCCCAGCAACTCCACGCGTATCAAGAGCACCAGGATCGTACCTTCTCAGCTCGGGTTGCAGCGCTGATTAATTCCGCTCGGGACAGAGGTGCTTCTGGTCTCCGCCTTTGTTTATTTCATTCTTTTACTCTTTCCGTGGGCTACAGTTCTCGTTTTAAATTCTTCTTGGGTCCAGAGGACCCATCTCCCTCTTTTTTCCTTCTCTCTGTTATTATATTAGTTTATATTCCAGCATTTTGATGGTATATTCAGGGAGCCTCCCTGTCACAATGTCATCTGGGCGGCCATCTTGGAGGAAGTCACCTCCTCTTCCATCTTGCTTACTTCCAAGTTGGAGTTTTGGGTGGCCTCCTTGGAGGGGCCCGGGTCACATGTCTGTGCCAGAAGGAGATCAAAGAGCATATGTTCTCATAGCAAATTTCTCAGCCATTATAAGAGAGTTCCAAAGTTCTGGGCTTTTGGAAAACATTTCACATGAACACTAAACATTGTGTTACTTACCATAAAGGCCTTCCCTGACAACCTTAAGTGCATTTCTCCACCCTAGGTCCTTTACTCTTTCATTATTCCCCCTGAATCTCGAAAGGCAAGAAGGCACCAGAAAAGGAGTTAAGGAGAGAGCAAAGTATTCCTGCAGTACAAGGTCAGGACAGACACCAGATGGTGTGGGAGGTATTGCTAAACACAAAGTAGGAGAAATGTCAGGAAAGACAGGGTTGGGCATGAAGGGCTTCATGTGCCATCTGGAGGGGTGGGGACTCATCTTCAGATTCCATTTTAGAAAGACTAGGTGACAACATGGATGCTTGATTTGAAAGCAAAACTAAAAATAGAACAGCTGTGAGTTTAAAAAAGAAGTAGGCTTAAAATAGGTAAGTGGTATACAGTAGGAGCAAGCAATAATTTAAACTACTAGAAATCAAACTGGCAGTTTTAAAGATGTATTTGGAGGCTAAAGAAGAATGCAGTAGATGCAGACTCTGGTATGGATGGTGTCATTAATTGAGGTAGGAGACTTGAAGGTGACGTGGTTAGCAGTGCTGAGGCGAGTGGCGAGACTTCTGGGTAAGCTGTGTAAAATGGACTTTAAAGTGCTGTCGCTGTGGGGCTCCTGAGCAGAGCTGTACAGCAGGTGCATGGCCATGCGAGCCTGTAGCTCAAGAGAAAGGTAGTTGATGGTGTAGGTTGATTGTCCAGCTACCACAGGAAGGCTTTGTGCCTCGCTGTCCTATTTACTTATATTCAGGATTGGCATTTGAATTTGGCTGTTACGACCTCTTATTTCCCCCAAATCACTAAATTTAGAGGTTGGGGTCAGGACTCAGACCTATTTATATATTAATATGTGCACAAACTCCCCACCTTTCTGTAATCCTTACATATTTTTCCCAGGATACTAACATTTTATTGTTATTTTGTCTTTGATCTGGAATCAATCAGCATTGAACTAAAATGGAAATAAAAAGTTAAATGTATTGATATAGAATAATTATATAAAATGAGAGGAAAAAGTTTACATGGATCCACTTAAAAAAAATCACAACTCTTATGGAACACTATTTTCACTTTATCACTATTAGTGACAGAGACTGATCCTAAACAAACCATACCATGACACACTTTGTATACACTGAAGTTCATTAATAGACAAATCCACTATTTTGCAAGTTCACTTTAAAATGTTTTCCACACCAGCTGCTTAAAACTATTTACAACATGGTCTTCTGCTCCTGGGAGACACAAAGTTACCTTGGACATGATTAGAAAGAGACAGACAAGCAGCACATCCCAGTCCTGGCCTTGTGGGCTATAGGATGTGTGCTGAGTTTGTCTGAGATGATGTGTTGACCATAACCAACCAGAGCTGACCAGAAGCCACAGCGTAGTTGTCTAATACAATTCTATTGTGCATCTATGTCTTTGAATTTAGTCCTCAGGGATGATTCCTGTGGATGAGTCTTTAGCATGTTGAAAATTCCACGGGAGAAAGAAAGAAGGTTCCTGTCCTTCCTAGAAGTAATACAATTCATGGCTCTTCATTAGGGTGAACTGTTCAGAAATGATAAGATGTGTGGTTGCCCTCAGGCCTTGAGGTCATGGCATTTATCCTCAAATACTCATGAGAGCCAACCTGTGTAGGAGCAATAGCAGTGTGTTTCCAGTTAGGAAAACACTCCTGTTCTGGTTACGTTCAGGCTTATCAAGAGTCATAGGGCTCATATTGATTTGTACATATATACCCCCAGATCTGTATGGAGATGCCTAAGAAGACGAATATTTCTATTCTTTAGAAAGTAGTTTGGACTCAGACAAGAAAATTACAAGTTTACATCCACTCCCATTTTGATAGCAACTTATGACTTCAGTTTCCAACAAGAATAGGAGACATTGTGTTTAGATCCCAAGCATTTTCAGCTGGGAATTTTGCTACCTTTGTGTCTTCAGGGTGACAAGTAAAGTACCTGAGACACTTCACTAAACACCGATAAGAGACAAGCCTCAGGCTTTACTTTAAAGCAATATACCATCTTTCATGAGATATAAAATATAAATAACCAGAAGGTAGTCTAAGAGTTCTAAGTTTCCAACTGCATCAGAGTAAAGTGCAGAAAGAAAATGGATCTTTGGAAGTTTTAAACTGACTGCAAACATGAAAGACAAAAAGTCCAGTACAACGGTGCATGGAGTCTAAATTCATCCCTTGTGTCTTCCTCGCGCCTGGATGAGAGGTTTTCTCATCACAGCGTAAACAGGGACTAGAGCTCTTCCAGGTCAGTCAAGTCCACAGCCACTTTCAAGAACAGCGTGTCGTCTTTAATGTAGGTGTTTTTGGTCCCCTCCAAAGTGGAATGAGCCACAAAGCGGGGACAGCCAGAGGCAATGTTCATCTCCCCATCAGGTTTTTTAAAACTGCTGCTATTGGGGTCAGCTTTGAAGGTCTCCATAATGTGGTTCTTTTTGCCACTCTGGTCCAAAAGCATCAGAGTCACTCTCTGCCTGAATGGCCACTGCAACAGTGAGTCAAACTCTCCTCGCATCACCACGAAGTACAGGGACAGGTGTGTCCCCTTCCCGGACCCATCCCCATTCAAGTATGCTCGAGCACACAGCCGGTAGCCACAGCGGCTGGTGTAGAATGGCTGACTGAAGATGGACACTGTGTGCCCGTCCACGGCCTCCCTCTTCTTCATCTTGTAGTCTGTCACCTTCCAAATGAGCTTTCCATTGTAGCAGGCACCCTCGAGCAGTTTAAATCGCTCTTCGTTTTTATTCAGCTGTGCTTTATGAATGTTAATGTGGGCATCATGTTTGCTAGTCTCCCCTTCTAAAACAACTGTAAAGGAAAAAAAAAAAAAAGATGTCTTTAAAATTTGACCAGAGTGGAATTTTGTGGCCTACAGAGAACCAATCGAATTTGATATTCTATTGTACATTTCGGATCTAACTATTCTTTCAGTTTTTTATTATTATTACTTATTTTTTACACTAGGGAGACAATACGGTATTTACAAATGTGAGCCTGATTTATTTCACTTGTGAGTATAGTCTCAAGTTGCCTCCATTTACCTATAAAAGCCACAAGATTATCCTTTTTATAGCTGAATAATATTCCATTGTATAAAAATACCACATCTTTTTTATCCATTCTGCAGTTACTGGGCATTTTGGTTGTTTACAAGATTTAGCTATTACAAATTATGCTACTATAAACATGTGCATATATTGCTGTGACATGACATTTTCAATTTTTCTGGGAAAATACCCAGAAGGGGAATAGCTGGATTGAATGGGACTTCCAATCCTAGTTTTTTGAGGAATCGCCATACTAATTTCTACAGTGGCTGTACCAGTCTACACTCCCACCAGCAGTGGAGAAGATTTCCTTTTTCCCCATAGCCCTGCCAACATTTGTTATTGATTGATTTCTGGACGGCAGTTATTATAATGAAAGGGAAACAAAGTACTCAAAAGGAAAGAACAACTGGGATGGGGCAAAGGAGAAATGAAAGAAAGGAAAAGATAATATGTATGTAGATATACACGTATAACTGTACATGTGTATATATGTGCAAGACAGCTGTACTAGTAATTCTCTGTTTATCAAAAAGAATAGTTTGAGCTGTCATTATTTCATTGTTTGATCATTTTTTATGCATGGATCTTGCAACTTGAACAGTTTCTAAGATAATAATATGCAATATATTAACTAGTATTGATTTCTTACTTTTTTAAAAATTCTGTATTTCTATCCTTTTTTCTGTTTTGCTTTAAAATAAAAAAAAAATCTGATATCCCAAAGATAAACTAAATTCAGCATTCCCAAATGGGCTATTTGTTGATGTTAACTCAGTGAATAAGCATGTCTTGGCAAAGTGGCACCAAAAAAATGAGAATGTGTACTCTTCTTCTTCTTTTTTTTTTTTTTTTTTTTGAGAATGTGTACTCTTAAAATGAAGGCCTATGTAGAAAAGGCGCTGAAGCATTTGTCTAGAGTAATTAGCATTCTTGGTATAGCGAGCTCACCCTTTTCTAACCAGAGTGCTTTTGTTTTCAACGGTGTTGGGGATTGAACCCCAGGCCTCAGGCTTACTGGGCAATTGCTCTACCACTGAATGCTTTTAAATCACCAAGTCCTTTTATGTTTTCCATACCTAAAGCAATCATCTCACCACATCTCTCCTTGTTATTTCCCACTGTCTTTAAAAATCACCACTCCCAGTGTTGGAGTTTCCTTCTAGGTTTCTGCCTCAGTGGGGGAGACCAGTCAGGTCTCCCTCATTTTTGCCTGAGCAGCCAGAATCTCACAAATAGCAGACAGACTTGTTCACCTGAGAGATGGGACCCCTGGGCTCAGTATCTGCAGAAAGATGGGCTGCCAAAAGAAACAAAATATTAGACATACCTAATCGTTGATCATTGGTTTCTAACACGGTGATTTTCTGTTTCACTGCATCAATCGCTTCCACCAAGGACCTCAGGTCAAAGTTATGTTGTTGCTGGTTAACCATTTTTAACAACTGACACACTTGAGCTTCTAGCCAGGCTGACTTGTCAATTTGACTGGCAAGCACCTTTTAAAACACAATGGACCATAATATTTGAAAACAGTTAATATTTTAGTAATTCGTCAAGATTAAATTTTTTCACTCAAACATTTCACATTTAATCAATTAATGAAATTAAAGCACAGTCCAGAGAAGAAACTTCAATGAGGATCAGAGAGAGGAGTCCTTGATTACTTCCTCTTCCTCCCCTAGCCCAATGCATATTCCAAATCTTTGAACTTTTCTTTACCTAATTTCTCACTCCCTCAATTTCTCTCCCTTAGCTCTCCAGCCCATCTTTGCTATGTATTCTCTGGCTGCCTTTCCTCTTGTGTGGTCACTGCCTCCTCTGAGAGACTAATCTCCCAGCTCCCTCCTGCTCTGGGGAAGGCTCAGTCTCCAATGCTCTCTTAGGTAGAAGAGAGTAAATAAACCACTTCATCTTGCCCCAAGTGCCTTAACTCCAACTGGGTGGACTGTGTATTTTAAAAAGGTCACAATCGAGACAGTAACATATGATGGATTTATTTTTTTCTGGATTTTTCTGTAAAAGTACATACACACACATATGGACATTCTTATGTATGCAGTTATACATGCATGCACACAATATATACATATATAGGTATCTATACCTCTGTGTGTGTGTACGCACAGACCAAATGTTGAAATTAAATGGCCTAGATTTTCTGAGATAATCCAAATTTCAAATCATTGCCTTGAAGCAAAATAAAAGATAATGGGAAGTAGGGAGACAGACTGTTCTCAAAGGATCAAGAGATAGAGGTGGGGGAGGGAGTAAGGGATAAGGGATGAAAAAGAAATTGGGATGTGCTGTGTACATGTACCAACTCCACACAAGGAATGTGAACACGCTGTACTGCAAGTATGTACGGAAAAATAAAAGGAAAGGGGATCAATGGATGGGGGGAGGAGGGGAGAGAAAAGGTAAGAAAAAGGAATTAAGGTGTGTTATGTACATGTACCAAATTCCCACCAGGAATGTAAATATTATGTACTATACTCATGTACTAATAAATCACTAACTTGAAATTTTTCATTATATCTTCTTCACATCTTGAAATCTTTCACTATAAATTTTATAATAAAGGCATATTCATCAGGAATCCATTTATGATTATTTAACATTCATAATTAACAGGTTTTTGGGCCATATTTTAGTGACACTTACAGCATTTCCTTTCCACAAGAATTAATAGTCTCACTTCGTTGCCTACAAAATGCAGAACTACAGATGCACTTAATGAATCAAAAACAAAATAATATTCTCACAACATTAATTAAAACCCTAATTCCCGCAGATTATATGAGAGTAATAAATGTTAATTTACTGAGATCGTTGAATGTATTGGGGTGATGTATTGGGGTTAGGGAAGAGATGACCTACTTTCTTAGGAAATACTGGAGTGTGGAGAGGTAGAGGACTGTGACACTTCTAGAATACTCAGAAATGGCTTAGAAAAACAGAAGTAGGAGGTGTGGAAGGTGCAAACAATGATGTAAATGAACAGAACCCTGACAACAACAACACAGTCCACAGATGTTCTTTGAGCCATCTTATTCTTGTAGTTTTATGCTATATTTGAAGTTACTTCCACTTAAAAAGGTAAAAGGAAAACCCTCACTGCCAGTGGAAAGCAAGATCTTATCTTTCAGTGCAAAGGCTTCTTCTTACCTGTATGTTTGAGAGGAAGCTTCCATTTTTGCCAAACAACTGAGCAAACTGCTTGAACTCCCTTTCGAATTTCCTTACAGTTTCTGCTAGCTGCTGGATTTTACTTTCTTTTTGCTCTAGGCTCTTATATAAGTCAGAAATCTAATATCAGAAATGTGAATAAGGAAAAATGAGATCACCAAAATGCATGCATGCAAGTTAAAATAGTACTTGCAGATAAGAACATGTTTCTAGGAATATATATAAAATATTCACAGGTAGATTCCTATATAATTCTAGGAAAATATTTTTACATAGTTTCAAAAACCCAGACCCACAGAATTTCACATCAGCCTGTTTTATCCCTTACCTATTATGATGTTTCATCTAATTCATCTAATGACAGTGACATTACTTGGCTGAACTCACTGAACTGGTTTATTTCACCCATTTGTTATGCACTTACTAAGTAACCACAGATTATGATCCCCACACCCCATTAGATGTTATCCACACACACTATCAATAGTAATAATGGCTGAAATTTGCTGAATTTCTACCACACCTGTCATGGTTTATAACTAGATATCTCCCCAAAGCCTTATGTACTCTTAGTTGGGGGTTTGGGGAGGTGATTGGATCTTAGAGCAGACAGTCATCAGTATAGTCCACTGATGAGTTTACAGCTAATGCTGGGAGGTAAAGTGGGTCTGAGGAGGTGGGTCACTGGAGTGTGGCCTGGAAGAGCACCCCTCCCTCTGCTGCTCCTGCCTGCACTGTTGGCTTCCTGCTGCCCTGCTGTGAGCAGCCCCTCTTTGCCATGCCATGCTGCCTCTACTGAGGACTGAAGTCTTGACACATTTGGAGTCAAAATAGACCTCTCTTCCTTTAATTTACAATGTCAGGTATTGTGTTACTGCAAACAGGAAGTCACTAAGACACTCATATCCATGAGCTCCTTTAACCCTCAAAGAACCCTTAAAAATTAGGTATGGACCCATTTTTCTGGATGAGAAAACAGAGATAAAGTTTGAGTAACCTGCAGGCAAAAAACATGAAGAAGGTGTTTAGAGTTTGTAATCTATTTATGGGAAACAACCAGAAATCTTAAATCTTAATCTATACAACTCTGATCCCCACATTCATTACATGCAGTGCCTGCCCACTTCAACTCCTAACAATACAAATTGAAAAGCTCTTAAATCCACTTCTCGCCTCATTTCATTTGAATATTGTTTCAACCTTTATTATTTCTCACTGGGTTTGTGACAAATAGCTTCCTTACTGGTCCTAGATTATACCTTCTACCCTGAGACGCACCAGAACACAAGCTCTAGAGAGCTGGGACTGGCATAATAAATCCAGCAACTGGATGGGAGCTTGGTACCAGCTTAATAAATACTTGTCAAGGAATGAATATATGAGTGCTCTTTGTCTAAATACGCATTTTCCTGTACTAAAGATCGAACCTGATCAGGGTCTTTGCACTGAGCTATATCCCTAGCCCTTTTTCCATTTATTTTGACAGGGTCTTGTTAACTTGCTTAGCCTCGACTCAAGCTTGTGATCCTCCTGCCTCAACCTCTCAGAGTACTGGGATTATAGGCATGCTCCACTACATCTGGTTCATATTTAGTCTTGTTCTCCTCCAATTCATATTTCATACTGTGACCAAAATAATGTTAGGGGACAAATCTAGTCTTTTTGCTTCCCCTACTTACATGATAAGTGGCTTTCTTTTATAGGTCACCCTGAGTCCTAATTGTCTGTCCTTGGCTACACTTTCAGCCTCCTGCCTAGTCACACCCACATACACCTTGCCCAGGAAGGCCACACATCTCCTTGGTTCCCATCAGGCCTGTTCTCTGGATATTTCCCTTTTTATCTAGAAACAATCACTTTTTAAGGTGTTGCTCAAGGGTACATCTCAGAAATACCTGCTCACTATCATTACCCCACCCACCACCACTAGCTACAACTTATCCTACGCTGTTGTATACACTGCTTTTGTGGCTGCTGCTTTGCTCCTGTTCCCCCATTAAACTGTTTCTTGGGCTGTAGCTACATCCCATTTCTTTATCCCCTAAGCCTGGCCCAGCAAGCTGGTAGCCAGGGCACGGGGTGCATGATTGAGGAACAAGCACACAAATGGCTGCAACAGTGGTTCCATGGATCTCTGCCCAGAATCCCCTCTGTGGACCTCAAAGCAGTCTTCCCCCTGCACACCTGACCTCCCCCACCTTCACCTCCAACCATGCCTGTTCTGTGGTGGCTGTGTTAGTTAATAGCCTCCCGCCCTCCCTGCCTCCTAGCCTACAGCACTATTTCAACCTCAGGATGTCTCCTGATGCCTGCCCTGCAGCCTGCTCACATGGCTTCATTCAGGCCCTCACCATGCCACCACCATCTCCAGCATCCTGCTGCCACTTAATATTGAAATGTTTATGCTGAGAGCTGAACCATATTATTTCATTTCCCCCTCAACACAGACCTGCTTATAAGTGAGGACCTAGGGAAGAGAGGTAAAGCAGCTTGTCCAAACTCAGAGCCCATGTGGAGCCAGGCAGCATGCCACAGTGGTGCCAGGCCACGCACCCAGGCCTTTAAGCTCTAGAGCCCTCACTCTGACGTCTGCCTCACTGTAAAAAGCCAAACGATGACCTGGCCTAGTATTTTCCTATTTAAAACTTTCATTAGGCTCCACGTTATTGAGTAACACTTTTGGCCCTTAAATTCTTTCTGAAATGTGGCAGAGGATGCACGAGTAAAACTATAATTGAACACACAGTGTTAGAAATGTCCTGGCTTGCATGGAAGGCAACTGTGATCTGGATTCATCCAACACAACAGTCTCCAGCCATTCCCTGTCTCACACTTGGAAGCATTTGCAAATCTCATTCCCTTAAGCCAGCAAAATCTGGTATGCCTCCCTGCCTTAGAACAAGCTCTCCCTCTCTGCAATCACCCTGCCACAACACTGTAACTGACCAGTCTTTTTTTCCCCTCATGATGCAGCCTGTATGTCCTGCCTTGAAACCTTCCACAATGACCCCAGAGTTTTCTCTGGAAGCCTCTGTACCCCAGGCAGAGTTATGGTGTGTCCCATGAGGCATGACAACTTATCTATTTACATTTGTTCCTTAACCCAGCAATGAACACCGTACATGACATATGGGAGGTGTCTGTTGGATAAATGGATAGATGGGTGTGGCAAGTATACAGAAAGAATTTTCAAACAGTTCCTGGCCAACATGCCTTCTACCAAAGTTACTGTTTCATCAATCTTTCTAACCTTCTCCAGAGTTTGACCCTAAACAAGCACAGTTTGGTACAGACATCGCAAAATAATTGGCAATAGTAAAATTCAACTCCTTCCCTGAAGACAGTTTTCTTCCCATGTGGGCTTGCAAGGTCTGACCTTGCTGGGTATGGTGGCACACACCTATAATCTCAGCACTCTGGAAGGCTGAAGCAGGAGGATCAGATGCGTAGGCAAAGTAGTGATTTAGCAAGGTACCATCTCAAAATAAAAAATTTTCAAAAACGCTGGGGATGTAGCTAAGTACAAAGTTCCTAAACTGAATCCCCAGTACTAAAAAGAAAAAAGGAAAAAAAAGTCTAATCTTCTGAGGTGTTCTAACAAAATAATTAACTTTTGTAATCACCACTCAGAAACAGCAGTTTTTGAGGTCTATTCTGAATGTTCCAGGAACTATGACATAATTTCACCTGATAATCACATAATTTCACCTGATAATCACAGCTCAGTGAAGTATGTAAAATGAAATAAGTACATATTTATAGTGTTACAAAGCTTCTCAAAGGCAGTTTAAACTTACTTCTAAATTACCAAAATCCATAATGCTTAGAACAGTCAACTGGAGTTTCATGGTAATACTGATCTAATTTTAAAACACTGAACATCTACTAAGTTTCAGGTGGTAACCAGAAGGTGTGTGGAGAGGCAGTAAGATGTACCACAAGCACTGGACCTAGACTCGGAGGACACAGCTTGACATTGAATCCTTTCACCTACAAGTCACAAACACATCAGTACTTCTTTGAGCTTAGTCGCTACACCTACTGAACGAGGGGGTTGGAACCAAAGGTCCCCGAGGCATTGTTAGTTCCAGTGTTTCAAGATTCTGCCAGCCTGCCTGGCCCATGAGAAGGGAAATATTAACCCATGCTGACACAGAAAGGGATGTAATGGCAGGCCCACAAAACCACCTCGTCCTGGCATTTCCACCACCTCCCTGTAGATGTGGACCCTCGAAGGCTCACCTGGTCTTCTAACTGGAAGTTCTTCTCCAGAACCAGAAGCATGTGTTCCCGCAAGGCTGACTGTTCGTGCTCCTGCAAGTTCCCTCGCTTATCCTTGAGTGAGGAGACAAAAAGAAGCCCAGTTACCAAGAAGTCCCGACAATGAAGGAGGCAGTGGGATATTCTGCTGATGCAGAACCTCAGTGGCTTTGCTGCTTTAATTGTACAGATCCACTCATCTCTGGGTGGGTTTAGGAAAAATGGTTCTACAATCTCTTTTCCAGCTCTGGGATTCTACAGTGTTCATGAGGCAATTTTAAATTTAACGAAGACCCATGCTGCTAACAAAACTCTCGGCACTGATTTTCTTCCGTGTCCTTCCTGTGAGTTAGGTGTAAACACTATCCTCTCAGTGATTCCTTCAGTCCTTGTTGGGTTCTCTCTAGTTTAATTTTTAACCCAGGATGGTTCTCTCTCCCATCAACTACATTTCTATGCTGCCTCCCATCACTGTCCTATTGTTAGGGCAGAAGATTGCAACCTAATTTCAGCCTATGCAAATTAAGACCCATAAAGGTGTAGAATAAGCTTGCAAGAAGAAATGGTTACTTCTCCCCTGATGATTACAATACTTATTTGCAAACTGCCTCTATTACTAGTATAAGCAAAGGTTACTGTTGCAGGAGGTCCACACAGTTTAAGTAAATGTTCATCACCAATTTCCCTTTAGTTTAGGGCCAGCCTCTTTGGTGACAGGCTGTCCCAAATAAGGCTCCAGAGAACAACTCCCCTAGCACCTGCCAGCTCTGGCACTGAGGTAAATTCTAGAATCCAACCCAGATAGAGGTGTGGGCCTGACTGTAAAGACCTTTTTCAGAGCTGGAAGGCATTAGTGCATTTCTGTGCTGAAAGGAAAACCCTATCATTTCCTCAGCTAAGACAATCACAGACATTCCTCATTTAATGAGCGTCTGGACCTACCACTCATCTTTTTTTGTACAATTCTGTATGTCTTATTTATAGAGCCTCAGTGTCTTTTTTTGTACAGTATACCTTGTTTATACAGTAATTTTTGTTGATTATATTGTATAGTATGGTACTATAGTTTTATATTGTTATATATTGCAGTACTGCATGTAAGAGCTATACAAATAAAAGTAAAGTTATCAAGTTGGAGTTTCGTTTGACCATTTCTTTGTTCTGAATGTTGTAATGTACATATGATATAAAATTCCTCATTTAGTGACCTATTAAGTTAACGACCCAGTAACAGGAACTGAGCTACCTTGTTAAAAGACGAAAGTCTGGTTTGGCATGTGTCAAATTTATGCACTCTGCCAATTTTTTAAAATGTTTTCATTAATAAATAAATTTTTGCAATAAAATAAATAGGTCCTTATGTCAAACAGTATAGCAAGATGTAGAATGAACATCTCTATTTCCATACTTAATTCCTTAGCCTTACATACCACAGTTAACAAAGGCAAGCAAACAATTGTAACACAGATGAGATCAGACCACCTTTATTTTTAATATATACCTCATTCATTTTTATCAGATGCATATTATTTCTAAATACGAATATATCATGATATAGCTGGTACTTCTGTGATCGACTTACAGGTTGTTTTTAGCTTTGGGGTTTTTTTTTGCTTATTTGTTTCTTGTTTTTGCTGTACTATCACATGTTCCTTGTGTGTATACTGCTTGTGTACATATGTATGTGATCACATGACAGAATATCTGTGACATAAAATCCTGGCTGTATCACTGTAAAGTTAGTGAATGGGTTCACGTTTTATGTTCATAGATATAACCAAACTCCCTAAAATCAGTTGAATATTATAAAATATTTTAATCTTTGTCAATTTGATGATGAAAATCATATTTCTTATTGCAATTTACATTGATTTATAAATAAAATTGAGCATCATTTTGTACATCTACCAGCCAGCTGGTTTTTTCTTGAATAGTCCATGCATTCCTTTTACTGTTTTCTATTACATCATATAATTTATTCACATAGGAGAGTTTTTGTGTTAAGAAAAATAGCTTCCTTTTTATCTGATCATGCTTCAAACCTTTTTTCCTGTTTGTCTTTTGCCATTTAACTTCATGAATTTCAAAAATCACATAGAAGTTTTAAATATTTGTGATGAAATGTCAGAACGATGGCTTCTAGCCTTGTGTTAGTCATCTAATAGCTTATTTATTGTAAGAATTTAAAATTTCACTCATCTTTTCCTTTCAGTATTTTTACAATTTTTAAAATAAACTTTATTTTGGAGCAACTTAAGATTTACAGAAAACATGTAATGATAACACAGAACATATATTTCAATGTCTTAAACTTTGATCCATCTGGAATCTGTTAAAAGAACTGAAATGTAACAGAAAATGCTCCCCCCACCCAGTCAGTATACTTCAGTTGCTTAGCTACAACAGGCAAAAGTTCTGGTTGCTTTTGTTTCCTAGAAACGGCTGGTCACTGTGATGCATAGCTAGTCACTATGATACATATTGTAAGAGCCAATCCCCCAACTGAAAAGTCATTCTGCCTCTCTACTTCTGCTTGCTTATCCCATATAAGCCCTAGATCACCAGAGATCAGAGTCTGATATTTTGGGAATGATCCCAATCAGTGGCCAATCTGCCTCCAAATCCTGGGTGTCGTTTCAGTGTTTCCGTTTGCCATTGCATCTTGTGTATCAGCCAGGAAGACTGACCTTGCTGACCTTTTTGGTCACTGGTCATGGCCCTTTCAGATGGAGCAAAGACCTCTACAAGTTCTGACAGATTTCTCAAGTCCCCTTGGAGGTCTGGAGGAGGATTCCTGATTCCCTGCTTGAGTGGCTCACATTGGACCCCAAAGGGAGGAAGACACAGTCTGTCTTTCTGCTGCCTGCCTGGTTGCCTGATTCTGGTAAGATTCTGGGGGGAACCTCAGTCTGTCTGTCAGTCCTGCTCTGCTTGAGCAGAAGGAGAGTCTGATCAATCTCATCAGTCAGGACCACCCTCATGGTAAGGGGGTCGGAATGCTTAACCTCTGAATGCCTGTTGAATGAATGTGTGAGTGAGTAGAATGGACAACATATGCAATAGGCTGCTCTGTCTGTGCACCAAAACTGGGAAGCACTGGTCAAGGTGGCTGACTGGGCCCTCACCTGCAGTTCTGTGGTGATCGACATATGGCATAATGGAAGCCTTGCACCCTCCTTAGCTAAGCTGTCCCTAAGTCCTCATGAGGGATGTGGTCAGGCAGGCATCTGAATGGCCTCTCTATGAGGGGCACCCACCCTTTGACAGTTGCACCACCTTTCAAGGGTAAAAAACACATACATAGTAAATTAGAGATGGGAACTAATTAGTCAAAACTCACAGTCCCTAAGTGCAGGAAAAAGGGCTTTCCTGAGGTTATGGAGTTAAAAATGAAACCAAACTGCTCAAAGACAAAAAAAGGGTGGGGAGAGGGCCATTTTTCCTGAGCATTCCATCTTGGCACCCTTGTCAGCTGCTGTAGTTGCTGCCAACACTGTCATTCCCTGCTCCAGACACATCTACTTCCACCAACTGAACCAGTTCCAGTTTGATCAGTCATTGCCTGCATTCGGCCACAGAGTCCTCCTTGGAGACATGCATATTCTCGTCAGAGGGCATCATCTAACACCCACCCTAAATGACTGTCAACAATTCCTTCTAAGTTCCACATTTTGGACTGTCAGCCCTGATGAATCAGTTGCTGTGGTCTTTCCCAAAGGTCACCCCACCTAGAAACATAAAATCAGTCAAGCATTTCTCAAAGACGTATAAGCAAGGGGACAAAAAGCCCATCAACCACTGTTACCCAGAAACCTGAAAAAAGAAAAGCAGCTGATGTCTGTAAGAAAATCCAGTCTGATACATAACTGCACTCTTTTTCTATGAGTTATAAGGGCTATGGACACAAAAGATGAATACCCCTCTGTCTTCGAGACACAAGGAAACCTGACTATCCAGGCCCACCTCAACCTGAACCTCTCCTCACTCTGTCAGGCCTGGATGGATTGGACAGACCAACCTCTATCAAACTGGGTCCCTGAGAGTCTGCAGTCATTGCAAAAGTTGGGGGCAAACTTGTAACGTTCCTGGTAGACAATGGAACAGAACTCTCTGCTTTCAAGAGTTCCCTCTGTCAAAAAGTTACCATCACTGGGGGCAACTGAGACTCTTGCCTCTTACCTCTTCTGCCAGGCACAAATTTGCAACCTGGGAGGACATGTCACCAAACATGGATTCCTATATAAGCCAGTTCCCATACTGCTTCTGGGAAGAGACCTCTTTAAGTTAGAAGTGACTGTTTCCTTTGCACCAAAACAGTCAGTCTCCCTCTTGTTTAACCTGCTCTTTCAACTTTGACTGTTCTCTAAGAGGAAGATGATGCCTGCATTAGCCTGAGACACATAACCACAATCCTGAAGTTATGAAAACTCTCCTCTCAGAGGTATGAACTAAAGACTTACCTCTGGGCCTGGCCATCAACCCTGCCACCTCACTGCAACCCCTGTTGCTGTCAGATATCATGGGAAGCACAAACATCCTGCCACACATCAGCCTGATAGACTGTTAATCACCTTAGGCAAGATCTCTGTGCTGTCAACAATGCAGCCATCACTTTACACTCCGTGGTTCTCGACCCATACACCCTTTTTCTACTGTTCTAGATTTAAAAGATGCCTTCCTCTGCTTGCCCCTTCAATTGGGAAAATCCTGAGACAAAAGGCCAGCTCATTTGGACTCACTTGCCATAAGGGGTTAAGAACTCTCCCACTATTTTTGGGGAAGCTCTAGTAAGAGATTTGGCCAAGCCACCAGCACCTTTTCTCTGAGACAGCTTGTTTCTCTGTCCCTTCCAGCTCCATCACAGTCCCCCAAGCAAGCAAACAGTATGGACTATCAAACTGCTAAAATACACCCCTCCTGCCTGTAACGCTGGTTCAGGATTTCTGAGCTGACAATGCTGCCACAATTGCCCTTTGTATATGTTGCCTCAGTCTTCTGCCACTCACAACCTGCTGGTACACCTTCCTGAACCTCAAGAATGCCTCCTTCTGCCTTTGATTGGCTCCAGTTCTGAACTCAAAAGTCGACTGACCTGGACTCAACCTCTCAGAGGTTCAAAAACTTATTTCCCAGCACAAAGTATCACTAAACTTCTGATTAATGGAAAGGCACAAAAGCTGTGCTGCAATATCTGGCAGAAACCGGCTACAAGAAAGAAACTGCAAATTTCTTGGAGCTGCTGGCTTCTATAGAATCTGGATCCTTGAGTTCACAAAAACAGTGATGCTTACTCAGACTGTCAGCCCCTTGGAGCACCTGGGGGTCCACCTGTGCAAATACTTGGATGCAGTCAACAAGGGCTGCCTCCCCCTTGGCCTCTGTGCTCCAATAGTCACTCTCCTGCTGAAAAACTGACAAAAATCAAAAAAGCTGACAAGCTCACCTTAGGCCAAGCTCTAACTGTCCAGATGCCACACGCTGTACTGGACCTACTGAAAAATAAGCCTGACAGATGCTGAGTATGGATGGAAGTAGCTCTGTTAGGACAGGTTAGATATGCTGTGGTCACCTTGGACAAAGTTATTTTGACCAAAGCTCTCCTGCTAATGCTTCCTGCTGCTGTTGAAAACCTGCCACCAACACCACCAAACCTGCACTCCTCAGCCCGCTCTGGGGATCCAACTGACTGAAACATCACCTCAATCAGAAAATCTTTACCTGCTACTCCCGGAAGATCAGAGCCAGACCTGCCCCCACCATTTGTTCTGCCAGCTCAAGCCACAGCACTGGAACCCATACCCCTGCAGTCAGCTCAGGCTTTAGCACCTGTGTCACTGGCCCTGACCTCATGCAATATAGTGGACTCTCCGCATTTAAAGATACATAGATAGATTACACAAAAATAAAACATAACCCTACAGAAATAGCTTGTAACCAGTTAAAAGACACGTTATCCATGTAGACATTCCTACGCACACATATAAGCCAGTGCATATTAACTACCTCTGTAAGTTTCAAAAATCCAGCCTCAGGACGCTGACCAGTCCGTGCACAGCTAAAGCTTGAGAACACCGTTCACAGGATTGCTGCATACCTATTCTCCTTGATTTCTGTGCCTTTTCAGGCTGCTTAGCCTAGTCTTTGCTTCCCTGTTCCCTTGCTAGCTGTTTAAGATTTTTGCTTAAACTCTATAGACGGTTACTCCAAAAGAATAGAATAATGAATCAAACACTTGATCAAGGTTTGATAAGCATCCAAGGCACATTGGACATTCTCCTAGATCAGATTAACTCCCTCACTACCTTGCCAGAGTGATGTTACAGAACAGACAGGCCTAAATTATGTCTCTTCTTAAAACCAACTTGGGGGAAAACTGTAACAAGACAGACTCAAGGACCTTGGCTAGGACCCATCTTAGGATCACTGATAACCATAACATTTCTACTTCTAGCGAAGCCTTGTCTCAAAGACTCACATGTAACATGCCCAGCAAAGATTTGCCAGGGAAACTAAAGAGGGGGAAAATGTAACAGAAAATGGCCCCCAGAGCCAGTGCACTCCAGTTTCTTAGTTGCAACACATGATAGTTCCTGTTGCAGTTCCAGTTGCCTCTATCTCGGCTGGTCACTATGATACATATGGGAAGAACCAATCCCCAACTGAAAAGCTCTTCTGCCTCTGTACTTTCTGTTTGCTTGTTCCATATAAGCCCTAGATCACTGGAGATCAGGGCCTAATATTTGGGAATGATCCCAATCAGTGCCCATCGAAACTGATCAAGATCTGACTCCAAATCCTGGGTGTCATTTCAGCATTTCTGTTTGCTGTTGCAGAAGCAGAGATCAAACTTTATTTTCTTAAGATTTTATTTTATATAACTTATTGAATAATTATTTTAAGAATATAGGAAGTCCCCAACTTATGAATGAGTTCTGTTCTGGGAGAATTGCTCCTAAGTCAGGTTTGTTGGTAAGCCAACAGTAAGTCTTACACAGTACACCCGTGAAAGTGCACAATTCAAATGTTCCTAAGTTGGGGACTTCCTGTAAGTAATAAAATAGCCTATGGTTTCTAGCTGTTTCACCAGAATGAGTCTAAGTGGTGCTAAGAAGGTACTTTGTAGATATGATGAACATAATCAGCTCATTTTAAATGAACATGTGGGTGGGCCTCACCCAATCAGCTGAAGGCATCCTGAATGTTATGGGCGATACATTGTGTCAACTTGAGAAAGCCCAAAGTTTAAGTGATTCAGCAGGGGCCTGGTCCTTACTTTGTAACATTCTGAGCCTGTGTAAGAGAAGGGCACAGAAATGGTGTGAGTGCTACACTCACCTGAGGGTCGTAGCCTACTTATGATATAAGGGAGGAAAAGGGGCATGCTCCCCACTTTTTGCCCTATTACTCTTTTTGCCCTATTACTCTGCCGCAACTGCTGTGAACAGCTGCCGCCCAGCCACACCACCCTGCCTTGGAGCCAAACAAGTATGGACTGAAACCTCTATAAACTGTAAGCTAAACAAACCTCTCCTTCCTTTTTTTGGGTGTCAGGTATTTTGTCTCAGCAATGAAAGAAAAGTAACCAAGACACTGAAGAAGAAGCACTTTGCAGGACTGCAGCATAGAAACTCCAGCCTGAGTTTGCAGATTGCTGGGCTGCTCTGCTCTGCAGATTTTGGAGCTGTTAACTTCCACAACTGCATGAGCCAATTATTCATATCAAGGTCTGTTTCTCTGTAGAATCCTAACATATTTACAATATTAAAATTCTCTGGCAGGCACAAGGTTGTAAATTCAATCCCCGGTACCAAAAAAAAAAAAAAAAAAAAAATCTCTGGATTGTAACCATGCATCAAGAAGGAAATCAAAGAGTAACTTGGACTTGTTCAATGACTTATACAGTAGATTGTAAAGGCAGAAACAAACAGACATCCCTTACCTTTACAGCACAGCCATAGTGCTTAAAAGGGCAGTCTTGTTGGGCTTCTGGACACACAGCAAGATGTTCATCCACCTGTAAGACAGGCAGCCTCGGGCTATGGAAACCAATTCCCCCTGCTGGAGTGGCTGCAGCTAGCAGGGGGCCCAGGGTAGTGAGGATGGATGGCGAGACCAGCAGAAGGCAAGAACTTGGGCAAGAAGAGCTTGGATGGGTACTGAGAAGAGGCTACAGGGAGAAGAGAAGGGAGGACAGAGACAAGATCCTGTGGGGATGATTCAAACCTCAGGCCTTTGCATTGGATTCCTATCAAACACACACCACAGTGAATGCTTACACTTTCCCTTACATAGAATGTATGGAAAGGACTATTTACAGTTACCTTGGTTCTTGGAATAACCTGTGAACACTTGTTGGGACAAGACAGTGGGTACTCGGGACACAAGTTCTCTTCATGATTCTGAAACAGAAGGAATGATGAAACAAAATCAAGGCTTTTCTTTTCTGGCCTCACTGAGAATGGAGACATGTCTCTTTGGAGATACACATTTGTGGTTTGCCTTCCCCATAGGAATTTATAAGATAATCCCAAAAAGGATTAAATGAATTCAATTAAAAGATTAAATGTTATCAATATTCAAACAGAGTATCAAGAGCACAGGACTCTAAGAAAGAAGCCTGGGAATTACCAGGGTGGCTCCTTTGGCACCTAGAAAAGGAACCATGGTGTCATTTCATGTGCACTCTGCCTATTCAGTTCAGTCAGTCTTCAGGGCAGTATCACTGTCACCTGCCTGTCACCCAAGGCTCACACCACTCCTTCCAAGTGCAGCAGGTGTTCAAGTGCTAGTTTCACTCATGAGAAATGAACAATACCCTGCCAAGAAGGCTTTGAGCTACAGCCAGGAACTTCTGGTATCCCTCCCGCCTACTCCACCGTGATCACTCAGCAGAATGTGGCCCCAGGGGGAGGCTATCCTTTACCTGTAGATTGAGTGCTACCACATCCTTTTTGCAGTAAAGGCATTTCTCCTCCCGGAACTGGCAATATGCACTCAGGTGCTCCTGTAGGTCTCTCCGGAGCACCGCTTCCCGGCAGTTCTCGTTGGAACACGGAATGGCCTGGAACAGGCACTGCTGAAGGTGGTCCTGCAACAGACAACAAGAGGCCGGCAGGGCCAGCTGGAAGGCCTGGGAGGGTGAAGGCAGGGCCAGCTGGGCAGAAAGGCTGGCACAGGGTGCAAGGTGGGTGGGGGGTTGCAGGGCTGTCATCCACGCCTCTGCTGAGGAAAGGCTGCAAAGGGCTGCTGGGAATGGAGGCTACTAAAAACCACCTTGTTTGGTAGAAATTAGGAGAGGGTACGATGGGCCAGGGGAAGTATGCCAGGTGTATTTTAGATCATATCATCAGGTCAGTTCCTGGGTATTTTCCTGAGGCCTGTCAGTTAGGGTGTCAGTTCTTTGAGGACAGTTTTACT
Source organism: Dasyprocta punctata (assembly GCA_004363535.1). Lineage (NCBI taxonomy): Eukaryota > Metazoa > Chordata > Mammalia > Rodentia > Dasyproctidae > Dasyprocta > Dasyprocta punctata. The sequence continues at coordinate 89,784 of RJWM01003665.1, read as the reverse complement.
TCTTTTGCACATTCTCCATTCCTACCTGCGACCCTCTGTACTGGCCTCTGCACCACGCATAGTGGAAGACAGGGCAGAAAGAAAAGAGAAAAGAAGAAAAGGGCATATCCTGACTCAATGAAGGGAAGGAGAGGATTAAGAGGTAGAAGAAGAAGGGAGAAAAGGCTGTCCCAGAAGCAGGAAAGAAAAAGAGACAGAGGAAATATAGGCTCCTGAGTCTAGGAGTAGCCAGGAATGGTCTACCTTGTAAAATCAGAATATACTCTTAACCAGAGTACTAGAGATCTATAATGTAAGATTCTTCAGGTTTTAGATTTTTAAAAGCAGGTAGGTCTCAATAAAAACCACGGGGTCGCTGTGAGTGATTGTGATGCCACAAGCTTCCCCAATCCTAGTGGACATGTTTTCCTTTAAAAATAGAGCGATCAAGCAAAAGATTCATTCACATGCTGTCTATGATCCCTTTCCTCTGGAGGGGGAGGGCCATGTCACTGCAATAGAGACTGTACAGCTTGCAAAGCCAAAAATATTTACCATCTGGCTCCTAACAGAAAGTTTGCGGCCTCCTCTCTGAAGGAAAACAGAGGGAAAAGTTTTTCAGCAGCAGGATAAAGATGACAGCTATTTTCCTTTACTGCTGGTAGAGCAAGAAACAAATGATGATGCTGACAGTCAAAATCTGTATCTTCTCCAAAATTCACTGATTCCAGCCGTCCGCTCTTACCAGTCAACATTCATGGAACTCTGCCACCTTGCAGAACCTACACTTTGCCACACAGCGGAGCGGGGCAAGAAGTGAGGAAACTCAGAGAAAATGGGTGAGAGAAGCCAGCCCCTGCTTTCCTGAAGGTTCTGGTCAGTCCCTACAGCTGTGGTCCATCTGAGCCCCATTTCCTTTTCAGGCTTAGCAACAGCAGTGTTGAAAAAGGCCTAGCTCCAGGGCCTGCCATAAAGGCAAGTGGCCAAGGACCGTTATAGGACAAGAAAGTTCTGTGAGCCTCCAAAGCAACGCTTGGGTTCGCAAGGAAATCATTTATTTATCACCTAGGGGGTTTGTAGTGCCTAGGGGGTTTGGAGGCTTGATGAAGAAAAGGCTGAGTCACCTGAAATACAGACTCCAAACTGTGTGGGTGTGAGGGGAAAATGTCAGCAGCTTCCAGCAGTTCCCTGCAAGCCACAGATGCCTGAGTCTTAGTCATCTGCAGTGTGATCAAGTCTGACACAGGCCACGTTTCCACCTTCCCATTAACAGCCCTCTCGGTTGGATGAAAGCATAGCTCTGTGGGTTCACTTGACAGGAACTCAACTCCCCCTCAGTTAAACCACCCTACAACTGTTTGCTTGTGTCTCACCCCAATGCTTCACCTGGAAACCACATCTTTCGCAGGTCTGTGTGATCTGCTTAGGTCATACACTTTGCAGGCCAGGCCCACACACCGGGGCTCCAGGTGAGAGCACAAACACTTTGGGACAGGGACCCTCCACGTCATGCCTGGTCCCCATCCTTCACAGTTCCCCACAAATGGCAATGCTGGTTTGCAGTTTCTGTCGCTTGGCAGACCCCACACCTTTTTTGGCTTAATGATTCCTAACCCACAATTTAGGGTCTGGCATACACAGCATGCCCTCCTATACACAGTGTACCTCTGTATCAATGCCTACGCCTGTGGTGTGCTCCAGCACAACTGCGTAGTCCTCAGAAGGCAACCCAGGGCTCCCTCCACCATACCTACCCAGGAACTGTCACAAAAAGGGGCTTAGTGCATGACACCAGAGAGGTGACAAGGGCAAGTATTGGTCATACCAACCTGATATCGTCCCAGAATCATTTTGGCATTACATCCAGGGGCATTTTTGCAATACACATATAAATTGAGAACTTCCCTTTTGCAGCAATTGTCTTTAAATACCTAAAAGATAAACATGTTAGGTCTCATATACTCTGAAACTTTATATTAATGCAAATGAGGCTATTATTAGTTTGGTCTTTAAGCATATCTCAAAAGTCAGATGGAAACTTCCAGTTTATGAAAATATTACCCTCACAATTACCATAAAAGGAAAGGCTGCCTCACATACATACTTCTGACAAGTCAGGTAACTCAGCACTCAGTGCTAGGAGAATCTCATGTGAACTTGACCTCACACAGTCCAAATGCTGGGCATGAAACTACAGGACTTAATATTTGCCCTGCTGGATTTCGGTCTTGCTTTGGACCTATTCCTGTCTCTCCTCCTATTTCTACCTTTTAGAATGGGAATGTTTATTTTGTGCCATTGTATGTTGGAACTTTCTTTTTGTCTTTACAGGGGCTTGCTGCTAAGAGTTTGCCTGAAATCTCAGAGGAGACTCTGGATTTGTACTTTTCAGCAATGCTGAAACTGTTAGGACTTTGGCAACTCTTAGAGATGTACTAAATGCCTTTTGCATAAAGGGATGCACATGAAATCTTTTGGGGGTTAGGAGCAGAATGTTATGGCTTGCATTTAGATGTCCTCCAAAGCTTCATGTGCTCACTCACAGATGTGGCTTTAAGGAGATAGTTGGAACTAGGATGTTAAGATGGATTAGAGGTGTGTGATGACTGCATTAGTCCACTGATTGGTTTAGTGTTGTTCTGGGTGTGAGTAATGGGAGGCCCCAACCTAAATGTGAGTGGTACCAACCAAAAAGGCTTGTAGTCTGGAAGGAATATAAAGGGAAGGATGTTGCTTCATGCCTATCCTGCCATGGACTGTTACTCCCCTGCCATGCCCCTCTGCCATGCCACCCTGCCTTGGAACCAGCTGACTATGGACTGAAACCTCTATACTGTGAGCTAAATAAACTTTTCCTCCTTTAATTTTGGGTGCCAGGTATTTTGTCTCAGCAATGAGAAAAGTAACAGACACTTCCTTTCTCAGGGAAATCACCTGGGTGTCCCTGAAGCTGTATTGATTTGTTATCTTAGCACAAGCCAGGGGTTGGCAAACTTTTCTGTTAAAGGGTCAGATAGTAAATATTTTCAGCTTTTCAAGCCACATTATGACCACCTCTATCGCTGAATCTCAATTCTGCAATACACAACACTGAAGCAAATGTTCCAATAAAACACTATGCATGGATACTGAAATCTGAAGTTCATCTAAGCTTCATGTGTCACAAAACATTGATTTTTAAAACAGATTTTTATTTTGAAATAGTTTAATATAAGAAGCAAAAATAGAAGAGTTGCTATACCTCTTTCTTTTGGTATTTTTTCAACCATTTAAAAATGTAAAAGCCATTCACTTAGCTCATAGGTCAAGCAAAAGCATGCGGGAGCTTGATTTGCCCCAACACTGGAGTACACTGATCCCTGGCTTAGTGGATCAGACAGACACTAAACAGAGCACAGCCTTCTGGGAGGTATTTATAAAACACACAACAGACTGATCAGACCAGGTGTTCTGGGCATGCTTCCTGGAGGAGGCAATGCCTGAATTCTGGGCAACAAAATGCTAGTTGAAGAAAACTGCACATAATTAAAAAGAGGTTTTTTGTTTTGTTTTGTTTGGTTTGGTTTTATTATTTGTTTGTTTGTTTGCAGCACCGGGGATTGAACTCACAACCTCACGTCTGCCTGACAGGTGCGTAAGCCGCTGAGCCAAACTCCCAGCCCTGGTTTTTTTGAGGCAGGGTCACACTGTGTAACTCAGGCCAGCCTTGTGCTCGCGTTGTAGCCCAAGCCGGCCTCGAACTCACAATGCTTCTCCTACCTCAGCCTCCCGGGTGCTGGGATTAAAGGCATGCGCCACCACGCCTGGCTCTTAAAAAGAGGTTTTAAGGAAACAATTTTCATTTTGAAACAACAGTTTCTACTACGGCTTATGTCTAGATGTCTCCCCAAAGCCTCATGCAGTCAGAGGTGGAGCCTTTTAGAAGTAGCTGGATCTACAGTATGTGATGCTGGGATCAAGGAAGTGTGATTACTAAATGAATCAATGATCTGGATTAAGGGTGTGAGTTCCACACCTGCCCTAGGGCGGATAGGCTGCCTAAAATATAAAGGACAGAAAGAGGGCGAATGTGCTCCTGCCTGCCTGCCCCTCTGCATGCCACCCTGCCTTAGAGCCAGTTGGCTATGGACTGAAACCTCTACACACTGTGAGCCAAATAAACTTTTCCTCCTTTAACTTTAAATGTTGGGCATTTTGTCTCAGCAATGAGAAAAGTAACTAAGACAGTTTCTTAGATATAACATAAAAATAACAAGGAATCAAAAAACAAAATAAGATAAATTGGGCTTCATAAAGTCAAAAAATTTTCTGCTTCAAAGGATGCCATTAAGAAACTGAAGACAACCCACAGAATAGGAGAAAAATATTTGCAAATCATATATTCCTAAGAAACTTGTATCCAGAAGATGTTGTACAAAGAACTCTTATAACTCAACCATGAAGAGACAACCCAATTTAAAGATAGGCAGAGGAATTTAACAGGCATTTCTACAAAAAAATATACCCAAATAGCCAATCAGAATGTGAAAAGACACGCAACATCTTTAGTCACCAGGGAAAAGCAAACCAAAATCACAAACATGTAACACTTTACACAGACTAGGAAGACTGTAAATGAAAAGGTTTGAAATGACAATTTTTGATGAGGTTTTGGAGAACTCACACACATCACTAGTAGGAATCAGTGGAATGGTATAGTTGCTTTGGAAAATTGCTTGGCAGTTCTCAGAATGTTAAACACTGAATTGCCCTATTACCCATAATTTCAGTGAGCTATACATAACAAAGAAATTGTTATGGCTTGTGTCTAGATATCCCCCCATACTTGCCTGCAGTCATAGGGGGGCTTCTTCAGGGGTGGTTGGATCTATAATGCATGATGCTGGGATAAAGGGTGTGTGATTATTAAATTATTCCTGATTGGTTGGGCACCCACCCTAATCCTGGTAACTTGGATAGAGTATAGAAGGGGCAGAAAAGATCTGCTGTTCCCGCTTGTCTCTTGCTGCTTCTCCTTGCTTGCCATTTGCTTGCTTTTGTTGTCTTCAGCCTGCCATGAACTTTCTCCTCTGCCACAACCTTCTGCCATGCCAACCTGCCTGCTGTCGGCAGCCAACTATGAACTGAAACGTCTACAAACTGTGAGCTAAATAAACCTTTCCTTCCTTAACTTTGGGTGTTGAGTATTTTGTCTCAGCAATAAGAAAAGACAAAAATGAATATAGGGCCACATAAAATCTTGTACATGAATACTCATAGCCACATTATTCATAATCATCCAAAAGTGGAAACAACTCAAATTAACTGATGAATGAATTTTAAACATATTGTATATCCATAAAATGGAACAGTATGCAGCAATAAAAATCAATGAAGTATGAAACATTCTACAACATGAATGAATCGTGAAGACAGCATGCTAAGTGAAAGAACTCAGACACAAAAGGACACACACTGCAGGATTCCATTCACATGAAATGTTCAGAACAGGCAAATTCACAGAAGCAGAAACTGGGTTAGTGGATCCCAAGGGCTAGGAAGGGGAGAAGGGAGTGAGTCCACAGGCACAGGGCCTGTCCCAGGGGTAACGGCAATGTTCTAAAACTCAGGTGGCGTGACAGCTGCACGGCCCTGTGAATACCCTGAGACCCACTGAACGTCTCACTTTCAAAGGTAAATGTTACAGAATGTGAATTTTGTCTCAATAAAGCTGTTACTAAACAAAAGGGAGGTTTTAGGGATTAACCAAAGAAGAACACGAATTCAAGGAAACAGAGTGCTCCATTTCTCCCACTGCTTACTGGAGTGGGAGACAGTGTGGAAAGGGGCGAGGAGCGGGCAGCAAGGCCCCAGGCAGTGAAGACTGCAGGAGTCTCTCTGATGGGGCTGGGGAGGAGCTGCCCTGACCCAGCGCACAGAAGCGTGGACTCCCAGGAAGGACCCCCATCCACCCTTCCACCCCAAACTTAAGGATCAACTCAACCCTGGGACACTGGCCTCTCCTCCATCACTAGACCAAAGCAGTGATTCGCTTACCTCCTGAGATTTGATAATCTCTTTATCTACAGGGCAGATTGGCACTGCATTAAATTCTCTGAGGGGAAAAACAGAAATAGAGCCATGGTTAGATGGTCAACCTCAACAGCTCTCCCAAGAGCAGCCCAGTGCTCCAGCCAGCCCTGAGCATGCCGCTGCCCTGTCTTTGCCCATGTGGGCCCCCCTCCCCAAAGGTGGCCCGAGTCCCTCCTTCCACACCTCCCCAGTCTTTCATTCTGCTGAAAAACTCCAACTCACCCTCCGGGATATAGTGGGAGAGAGTCCCCCAGTCAGTGTGGAATGTTCCAGGCTCTATTTATCCCACAGTGCAGGCATCTGCCCTCTTACTAACTGGGACACTCTAGGAGGTTGATACTGGGTCCTGCTGCACTCTGTACTCATAGCTCTTCAGCTCTAGCCACTGGAACTTAGTTGAACAAAGAGTCTGGAAGGCACAGGTGCTGAAGGAATGAGAATGTGCTGATCACTGCCTTCAAAACCAGCAGGGTCATCTGCCTCTTGGTCCTGTAGAAGCCCCCAAGCCTTTGCACGTCTCTCCTAGTCTCCCCCGATAACATGGCACAACCCAGGCTGATACAGTTTGGGTGCTGGATATCTCTCAAAGGCCCATGTTAAATGTCTGTCTCCAAGATGCTGCTATTGGGAGGCAGCCCCGGGTGCTAGGTCTTTAAGACACGAGACTGTGACTTTGAAGGGGGTGGTGGAACACCAACCCCTTTATCTTTCTTCAGTTTCCTGGCTAAGGAGATGAATGGTTTTCCTATACACCATGACAGGATACGGTACCTCACTGTGGGCCCAAAATACTGGGACTAGTGCATCATAGCCTGGAAACCCCAAAACTGTGGGCTAAAATAACTGTCTTATTTTTATAAGTTCACTGTCCCAGGTATTTCACTACAGTGACAGAAAGTTGACCAACACAGGCTTCAGAGCTGCCCAGGAGCCCAGCAGCCACACAGCAAGGTCCCTGATGGAAGCAACAGTGCCTCTGCCTCAGTGCGAGGAGCACTCCAGGCAAGGCGGACACCAGCCACCACCCCACCTCCCCACAAAGACTGTGCCTATAGCCTGCTGTCCCGTGCAGGACATGTGGGGTCTGAATTTTAAAAACAGATGAATATACATAAATGAGGGCAAAAAATAGAGACTGTTCTTCAGGTCCTAACAGGGGGTCTGGGAGAGCTCCTCCAGCTATGGCTCTACAGCCAACCACACACTTACAAAAGCCACGGCCACAGCTGAGCGGCCACAGCTGGCTTCTAGCTGCTGGCCACACCCCTGGCCGCCAGCTCTGGTGCCCTGCCACTCACCTCAGGGACAGGATGCAGTGCTGGCAGAAGCGGTGCCCGCAGCCTGTCTGGTGTGGGTTGTGAAGCACGGAGTGGCAGGAGGCACATTTGTAGCGCTCTTCCAACTGCTCCACAAACCAGTACTCTGTGTTGGGCTCAAAGTCCAAGGAAATGGAGTTGCTGGAGTTCTGGCGGATGAAATCACAGGGGACACCACCTTGCTCCTCTGACTGAGCCATTCTGGGGGGAAGTTGGGAAGAGATGGAAAACTGAATGTGAAACCACTCAATTATGGAGGGCAGGTATTTCATGACTTGTTTCATAATCTGTGAACATCAACCACAAGGTCATTCTATTATGATATTTTTTTAGCAACAATAATAATTTCCTGCCATGGGGGGCTCCTGCAAATGTGAGGTGACTTTGAGATGCTAGGGCTTGAGGTGAATCCAGATGACATCTAGCAAGAATCTTCAAGACAAGAGCTCTTTGTCCATCAACCTTTCACAGATGGTAAATATTCTGTCATTGTGGCCACAGGCTTGGAAAAAAACATTGTCAGGTATTAACTACATTATGAACAAACCTTTATCAATTTTTCTTCCAAGATTGAGGGAAGCAAAACAAAAGTTTCAGTAACATTTTTTGGAAGCAAGCATCTTGCACACATATATTTCTTGCCACCAATCTTCATCTCTCCCTCCCCTCTCTCTTCCCACCACTGCAAAAGAGAGACTGTGCCCCCAAAATCTGCATGCTGAAATTCTAGTCCACAAGGTGATGGTGACAGGAGGCAGGGTTTTTGCAGGAGATGAGGTTGTGAGGGGGGAGCATCTGTGTGATGCTCTGGCTTGTGTCTGTGCTCCTCAGTGACATAGTCTGCATCAGCTCTTGCTCACCTTTGCTTTTCCCACCCTTGGCCCCACACCTGGCCTGGAGAACAACTTAGCTATTGGTTATATTAATGTTTCGGCATGCATTTTTGGGAAAAACTCTCAATAGTGCAGCTGTGTTAGTGCTGGCCTCTACTACACAGACTGTTAGTGTTTTTATGTGTAAGAGTTTCCCTACCTTTAAAAATATGATGAAAACTCTAAATCTTCTCCCCACAAGAAGAAAAGTGTACACGATTTGTGGACATTTCAAGATTGTGTGAACACACTGCTGGTTTCGGATTAAGGACAGCCCTGGCTCCCCAGCCTGGCAAATGCTTAGAAGATGGGCAGTATGGGGGAGTCCTTCCGGGGGCCAGGGTCAGAAAGGCTGGGCCCACAGATTTGCATGGTTGGGGTGGGTACTCTGGGAACCCTCACATCTCGCCTACAGCTGAGGAAGTCAGCTGTGTGGCCTGACAAACTGCTGACAGATACGTGGCCCCTTTGGCCCCCGGGGTTGCCTGCTGGCCTTGCTTTTCTGTGTGCCCTGACTGGCCTCTTGCTTTGCTGGAGTGCTCAAAGTCTGTGGTGTAGCCAAGGAGAAAGGAGCAGAGTAAGCGACTGGTCTGTTTGAGCAAATAAGCTTCCTCTCTGGCAGACTGAAGGATGTTTTTTTAATCCTGAGGCTTGAGGTGAAAGCCCCACCTCTTCCCTTCTGCATGTTTCCTGTTCAACGTCAAGGGTGGCAGGCAGGCGAGCAGCGCAAGTGTGACTGTTCCCCTTTTAGCACTGTTTGTTCTTGGGATCTAACTGAAGTCTTGATTCTGAAGAAGACGCACGGCACCCAGTCTTCATGCACAGACCTCATAATTAAGGCCACTTTTGTCTCAGAAGATGGGAACAACCAATCTTATGCTGCCCAAGCCACTTGGTGGCCTCTGGTCCCAGGGGAGGTTGCTGGGCCACACCCTGAGATCCTTGTGTCATGTTCTGCACCTCTCTGGGATCTCCTCCTGTGACAGGCTCGTGTCTGTGTCACACAGCAGCTACACGCGGACTCTCAGAGCTGCAGTGGGGATAAGAACAAAATGTAGCTCATACCCTCCACTACCTCTGTCCTTCTCCCCTATGTGAGAATTCTCTGGGTTTGTCCATCTCTCTCTAGAACTGTAGCTCTCAAACTTTTGGGTCTCAGTTTGAATATGTGTCCCCCTAAATTCCTGTTGGAACCTAAGAGCTGAGGTGACAGGATTACCAGGAGGGGCTTTACAAGGTGATTAAGTCATTAGGGAAGAGCCACATGAACCAAATAAATAGCCTGAGCAAAGGGCAGGTGGGGGCTGGCTAGGCCATCTGTCCTGCTTTTCTATTTTTTCTTTTTTCTTTTTTTTTTTTTTTTTTTTGTGGCACCAGTGATCAAACTCACAACCTCACGCCTGCCAGACAGGCGCTTAAGTCACTAAGGCCAAACTCCCAGCCCTAGTTTTTTGAGGCAGGGTCGCACTATGTAGCTCAGGCCAGCCTTGCTCACACTGTAGCCCAAGCTGGCCTCGAACTCACAAGGCTCCTCCTACCTCAGCCTCCCGAGTGCTGGGATTAAAGGCGTGCACCACCATGCCTGGCTCCTTCTGCTTTTCTACCCTGCAAGGGCAAGGGCAGCAGGGTGCCATCTGGAAAACAAGAACCTGTACCAGACACTGTACTTGCTGGTACTGTGTCCTTGGGCCTCTTAGACTCTGAAACTGTGAGAAATAAATTTTTAGTCTTTATAAATATCTGGTGTGAGGTATTTTTTATAACAATATGAACTAAGACAATATCCTTAAAAATTGAGGCCCCAGCCAGGTCTGGTGGCGTATTCCTATAATCCCAGCATTTTGGGAGGCTAAGGCAGGAAAATAGCAAATTCAAACTCAGCCTGAGCAATTTAGCAACTTAGTGAGATCCTGTCTCAAAATAAAAATTTCTGAAAAGCTTTGGAGATATAGCTCAATGTAAAGGTCCCAGGTTCAATTCCTAGTACTACCAGAAAAAAATATGCTAACCACGCAATACTGAAGAAGAACAAAGAGTGATGCTATTGGATTTCAAAACTTATTATAAAGTTACAATAATCAACATGATGTAGTATTGGGGGAAGAAAAGATAAATAGACCCCTGGAACAAAAAAAGATTCCAGAAATACTGTATTTCTCCAAAAACAAGATCTAGCCAGAAAATAACCCCTAGCATGATTTTTCAGGATGCTCATAATATAAGCTCAACCACCAAATAAGCCTCAGTTGAGATCATCAGCCCGATGAACACAGTTAGTAGGTCCCTTGCAACACATGACAGATGAATTGAATTACAAAATAATATTAATATGTAATGAAACATAGATAAATATTATTGACATTAATACTTAAAATAAATGATAAGTTATAATTACATATTTGTAAATATCCAAACAGGCACCTTTGGAGGAGAGGTAAACATCTACATAAACAGATAAACTCGAGACTAACTGCAGAACAACAAGTCACCGTACAGACACAATACATGAATTATATGCACACTTGATAATGGACAGACAAGGTTGTTTAATATGAATCTTCATCATTCAATATGTCATGTGTTTTAATGATGCACTACAAGCAGACTACATGGACAAGTGCCCACTTAAGGATAGTTCTGTCACTGGCCATGAGAGATTGGGGTCAATGGTTCTACGGGAAATGGAGTCACAAGAAATTCAGGCCAAGCTTTGGAGTTTGAGAGTTAGGAAGATGTTCCAGAAGAAAGTGACATGACTGTATTTAAATAAGTGTAGATTTATGTGTGTGAATAAGTAAGTGTAGATTATTGTACATGAATAAGTCTAGATTTTTGTACATGAAATAGAAGACCTCTCCTGAAAATAAGCCCCACTGTGTCTCTTGAAGCAAAAATTAATGTAAGACTCAGTCTTATTTTCAGGGAAACACTGTATCCCCACATAAATACTATTAAATGACCATTGACAGAGCAACAAAAGGAGCACTGCCCAATGATGCAAAGACAGCGCTTTCAACAAATGTCACTACAACTGGACATCCACAAGAAAAACACCTAGACATAGATCTCATAACCTTTACAAAAATTAACTTGGAATGAATCACTTAGTATAGTACAATGCAAAAACTATAAAACTTGTAAAAGATGATGCAGGAGAAAAATCTAGGGGATCTTAAGTTTCACAATGACTTTGAAAACAATACCAAATGCATGCATGACCTGTGACAGAAAGAATTGATAAGCTGGACTTCCACTCAGTTTGCTGGGGACCAAACTTCATCCTAAACTAAAACCTATCTTTTAAAAAGTGAAGACTCCAGGGCTGGGAGTTTGGCTCAGTGGCTTAAGCACTTGCTTGGCAGGTGCGAGGTTGTGAGTTTGATCCCTGGTACCAAAAAAAAAAGAGGACTCCTAAGACTTTTTATGTGAGTTAAATTCTATGACATTTATCATGTTTGAGATTAAAATGAAGGAATATAAAAATATTTTTAATTAACTTCAACATAATAGTAAGCCCGTAACATGTTAGCACAAATATTTTTATGAAAAAAATTTTTCTCAAATGAGAAAACAATCACTAAGCAGAGTGGTATTGCTTCCCAGATTTATGTATCTTTCTAATGTCTGTCTTAATAGAGAGCCGAATGTTCCTGTCTCCCGCATTCGGTCTGTTCCAGCTCTACACAGCACCAGTTTGTAGCAAATGCCTTCATGCACTCGAGGAAGAAGAGCAAAGAGGCAAACAATGTCTTGCAGTGCTATGAGGATTGTTCTGACCATGCATTTCCTCTGCAAGGGTGTCTGGCAGCCCCAGACAGGTGTGTAGTAATAAATGTTTAACAATCTGTTCTCCTGGGAGAAACGTTCCAGTCTGTAGCATCTGCTGCCTTCTGTGATTAAATACTCTCACATGACTGGTTTCCAGAGGTCACTGGACTCCAGCTGGGAGGAGACATGTTCTCAGAGTAACAGCCCATGAATGCTTTCCTAGCTGAAGCTGCTCCGGCACCCAGGGGCCCCTAAAGTACACTTGGGAACCACTGTGCCCGAAGGCTGCTGCTGTGAGCCTGTGTCACCAGCTCCACACTGGCGGGTCCAGTCTGTGACTCTCATCCTCTCCTGTTTCCTGCTGAACAGCTAGCAGAGGCCAGGGGTCTGAACACCCAGTGCTTCCCTTGTTCATTCTTGTTCTGCATTTGCTTTCATGAAATTCATTTTTGTTATCTTATTACATATTTTTAAAAATGACACATGTTTAGCTATAAGATGGGAACCTCGAATACTGTCATACAGGAAGGGAGTTTGGTGTCTCTTGGGGCAGAGTCCTGCTCTGAAGCTTCCTCAAGCCTCTGCCCAATCTAATCAGAGGGACAGTACAACCACGCAACCACAGAGGCTGCTGTCTCTGCTTCAAAAACATGGCTCTCCAGTTAACTGGACACTTCCAGCATGTCCTCTGTCATTCCCAGGGAGCTATTCCATGAGTATGAGTAGGCACTCCACTTATTACAACCTTCCCCTTGGTGCATAACGGCTTATGCAACAGAACAGCAAAGGAATTCAGTTCCTACAAAAAAGAAAAAAAGGGGCTGGGGATTTAGCTCAGTGGCATAAGTGCCTGCCTGGCAAGCTTGAAGTGATGAATTTGATCCCTGGTACCAAAAAAAAAAAAAAAAAATCAAAACCACTAGTAATACAGCATGCATGCTGCCTTTCTATAATCCGCAGTGCTTTACCCCTGCCTGTGATGGAATGTGTGGTGTCACCCTCCTGCTGCAGCAGTATTAGCTCAAGCCAAGAAAGACCTTCTCATCCATCCCCTCCCCAAGAACTGAGTTTCTTTTAAACACCATTTTTTCATTTCATAAATGGATGCATCTTTTGGGGGGGAGGGGAATGATGTTTTAGAAATTCCAAAGGATAGCTGTGATTGTCACAATTTAAATTATGTACTCACAATTTCTTTTGATTCATTTCTGGGGAACACACAACAGTCTTGCTTTCTGCAGCAGCATGCATTTAGCCTTTGGCTGCAACAAAAAGGATGCTCACATTAGTTTACACTCAGGCTTAACAAAGAAAGGTAGGTCTTTGTTCACACCACCTCCAGAAACCCGGACACCCTACTTGGATTCAGGAAGGTCTGGGAAATTTGGGAATGTTTTTACATATTTTATTATAGTTCCTAAGATCTAAGCCCAGAAACTGTTTTTCCAGATCTCACTCTTGAAGTCACTGGTCACTACGTGGCACAGGACCCATAACACGGGCTCCATCAGTCCTCTGCTGCTCATAGCCATGAAGCCTAGGACAAGGCAGCCTCTCAGTCCATTGGTCCACACATCCCTTGGTGACAGCGTGAACTTCCTCCAGCATCCAGTGCTGGGAATGTTGAGGCAGGTGACATTGCTGTTGCCCTTGAAGCCCACTAAGGGCAGAAGAAACCAGACATGAAAACAAATGCCACCAGGAGAAACACAGACAAAGGGTGTTGCAGCCTGGATGAGGGATTACTAACACTGTTTAAAGTACCTGTGCAGATTTCACAGAGAAGAAAGTGTCTCGGTTGTCTCAAAGAAAGGGGCATTTTCTAGATGAAAAATACAAAAGAATTTCCCAGAGAATACCATTAATATTCTAGAATGGTTAAGAATTAACTGTAGCCAGATATGTAGAGGACCACTTGGACGGCTCCCCTGAAAGACCATTTTTCTCCATTGTGGCTAAACTTGGTGCTAATTCCATGTATTGATATGCACAGAGCTGGCTAGGATAACACTCTGCTCCCTCAGTTGGCTTTAAGCAATGCAAATCGTCTAGCTGACGTGCTGATGTGTGCTCTTTGAAGCAATGGGACAGGTCAGTGAGGTTCCACCTGTAGCTCTCAACTAGTATGCCTGAGCTGGCCAAGTGACAGGAGTGATGCTGAGCTGTTGCCTGAGACCGAGGCTCCAGAAAGAACCCCAGAGAGGCCAGACGTCACAGCTGAAGCACTGACACCAAAACACAAGGTACTTCCTCAATCTCTGTTATGTAGATTCCTCCAAACTTAGAGACTACCTGTTACAGGAATGCTACTCTTTTACACATCTCTCTCTGCATTTGCTATTGTGCCTCCTACACAGCCCAGCTCACAGCACTTTAGTCCTTCCTACCATTCCCCTCTTCACAAATTAATGAAACCCAGGTTTGGCCCTGGGTCAAGGTCTTTGTTCTGGTTAGCCACTGTTCCAACTGGACCTAGGACCCCCTTGGCTCCCCACAACAACAGACATGTGTCTGTCTCTTTACCCTTGCTGTGGGTTGCACTGGAAGTGTAGACTGGAATTACTCATTAGAATTCCAGTAACTTTTCCCTGGGATTACAAATGTGGACTCCTCTGGACCCCGATGAGGCCAGTGGTGTGGGATCTCTGCAAGTGAGGCAACAGCCTCCTAAAACTATTCAAATGCTACCCTAATTGAGTTATACAGACTGATCCTTCTGCATATCATTCTTCCTGCACATTGCAAAGATGCTTTTCTCCCCACCTGGCTAGCCAGCTCGAGTTACTCACGTAGTTTCCACCATCCTCACTGTCACTCATCCTTGAACCACTCCTTTCTTCAGGAGATAATAAATTCTGGGAGAGGCCTTGGATCAAGGCCTTTGTCCTTATGTTCTTACTTGGATGGGACTTAGGACCCTGTGGCTGCCCACAACTTTGAATATGTCTCAGTGTCTTTACTCTCGAGGTGGGCTGCATTGGATGTAGCAGATTGGAATTAATTCGCTGGAATTCCAGTAATGTTTCTATGAGATTACAAATATAACTTTCCGGATTACAAGAATGTTGTGGGTATGATTCTAATTCTTTAGAAGTATGATTTTTCTCCACTCTGTCAGGAAACCTCTGGTTCCTCATTTTTCTCAAAGTTCAGCAAGTGGCACTGGTGGAAAGAGGTGGGTACAGGTGGAAGGCCCAGCTGCTCACTGCTCACCCAACCTAGGCACTGCAGGTCTGGCAGCCCCCAGGCACAGAGACTTTGGGGGCAGCTCTCTGCCCCTCTGAAGCATCCAGAGCCTGCCTCAGACAAACACTGTATCCAGTAGGACTTTTAGATTTGCCCTCAGGACTGAAATCAAGAGAAAAAGAAATAAAGCAAGCACTGTGAGGTCACAGAGCAGAAGAGCAGCTGGATGCAGAGCCATGAAGAGAACAGCTCCAAATGGGGAAGGGAAGCAGGTAGTCTGCAGTGATGCACGGGGAACATAATCTCCAGAGCTGGAGGTAGCAAATGCATGTGCTTGGCTCACTTGAACCCTAACAACAGCCCTACGGCGTATCTATTATCACCAGTCCCTGCTTTTCCAGTGAGGAAATTGAGGCCTGGAGAGGTCCTACTGCCAGGGTGTGGCAAGGGTTTGGTAGTCTGTGAAATGGTGGCAATGATAACTGGATAACAGTGATCACTCACTGATACTCCTCTGCCTCAGGAGATGGTTAACCCATCACATGTTCATGTAAATAAATTTTACTAAGCACAGCCACATTCGCTTGTTTACACACTGCCTGTGGTTGTTCGCACAGCATCATGGCAGAGTTTAGTAGATGTGACACAGACCAGATCACCCATCTGCAAAGCCTAACACAGCTGCTATCTGGCTGTTCACAGAACTCTGTAATGTCTGCAGCCCCGTGCATAAAGAGCTCCTGAAAGTGGTGTGTGGCGAGGATTCCAATGGTGGTTGAGCATCTGCTGCCACGCTCCTCCAGCACCAACTCCGACTCTGACCATGACTGGACTGCCTGACAGTGCCAGGTGTTAGCTATATCAAACTCAGGTGCCAGGCCAGACAAGACAGATGCCCTGGGCTGGACACATGCCATTTATACCCTAGCCAAGGAGACAAAGGAATAAACAGAGGTGCAACTACAGGTTATGATAGGTCTCAGAGGACTAAGCAGGCTGTCACTTTAGACAGAAGGCCTCACTGGGGAGGGGACACCTGAGCAGCAAGTGTGAGGGGTACAGGAGGGGCAGCAGGGGCAGAGGTCAGTTCTAGGGCAGAGCTCGCTGTTCCTGAGAATCAGAAGTGGGGCAGCGCTGCCTAGGTGCCATGGGTGAGAGGAGGGTGGGCGGGGAGGGGGAAGGAGCCTGGTGGACCAGGGAAGGCATCTGGGCTCTGCATGCACATTTTAGGAAGCCTCTGGTGAAAATGGAAAAGACCACTCCACATGCTGAATGGAGAACAGGCAGAAGAGTTAGAGATGGCAGGGGAGGAGGCTGGGACTGTCCAGGTGGGGACAGAAAGCATGGCCTGGGCTGTGGTGGTGATGACCTGGGAGACTTAGGATGTATTTTCACAGCAGAGAGAACTCAAAGTTTGACAGCATCAAAGGAACCAGGCTGGCTCCCAGGGTTTGGGCCTCCACCCCTGAGCAGACGCAGGGAAAAGTGTGGTGAAGGGAGAAAAGTCGGGAGCTTTGCAGGTCCCCAGGGAGAAAGTCTAATGCTTCTTCCTGAAGATACCTGCTTAAGCAGGAGGACACACCCAGACAAAACACACTCGCTTCCTCCTTGCATTCTTTGTATGCTTTGATTCCCCATCCACCTGCTTGCCAGGAATGGACACTGCCTTTTCTGTACCCTGTCCCCTTGTCCAGGCCAGAAGGGAATGTGATGGGTAGACAATCCTATGAGCCTGCCCTGCTACCCCTTCCTTTGTTCCACAGTCAGAATATTTCTTAAGGCTCAGGACACAACTGTGACCTTGGTGGCTCAGCCCTGCCAGCTTCCATTCACTTTTACACATCAAGCTGAGCATATTTCTGTGGTTAGCGGCATTAGCATGGCTGCCTTGATGACCTGAAATTGATTCAAAATGTTTTATCTTTCAGGGTCATTTTGATGGTGGGGAAGAGTCAGAAGTTGCCAGATCCTTGTAAGGTGGAAGAGGGCACGCTGTAGTGTTTTTACAAGCCCACCTTTCCACTGGGAGGCACTCAGCAGCAGCACTCGCTGTATTTTTGATCACACCTCATAGAACAGACTCACAAAAGAGGACTCCAGAATGCTTCAGAAAGTGCCAAGAATGATGGGCTCATTGTGTTCAAGTGTGGGGGAGGATCTTGAGGAGGATTAATGCTGATGTATCATTTACTGTCACACATTTTTCAAATTTAAACACCCACTATAATATTTGATCACACCTCATATTTTATATGCACCCCAAGACAAGGCTACCCATGCTCTAAACCATATCATATACTCAGATTTGCTAATGAGACTTCCAATTCACTGCCCTTTTACCCTGTAGTGGCATTTGTCACTTCCTTCCTGAAACTCCCTGAGCCCTGGTCCCCGGGAAAAGGGTATTTTTTGGTTCTCCGCCTAGCCCTGACCATACCCCTAGGGGACTCCCTACAGCACTCTACTCCCTTTGGGACTCCCCAGGCAGGAACAGCTCCCGCCTTTCGTTAGAAAGGCTGTTTCCTCCCCAGCTCAACCATCTGTGGGCGGGTACCTCCTTCATGGAGTTATGGGGCTGCTGTCCCAGGTTCACATCCCCTGCCCTCCTCCCTTCCTGACCATGGTATTCCCTTGCGCCCTCAGAAAGTAAGGGTCCAGTGGCCCTGTAACATGGAAGCCTGGAAACACACACAGCCAACAAACAGCACTTTTAGATATCTCCCAGAACTCAAATGTATTTTCAAACAAGAACTTAGCCCCATGCTCCAGGGCCCAAGGATGCCCTAGAGGAAGGAGAGAGCTGTGAAGCAGGTTCTGGGACAGACAGGCCAATGAGTACAGCTGTCTCCCACAGCCACAGTCATGCAGTGAGCAGTCATCTGTGATCAAGCAACATCTGAAAATATTAAAATGAAAAATTCCAGAAATGAGCAATTTATGAGTTTCGAACTGAACACCACTCTGAGTGGTATCCCCTCCGACCCGCCCAGTGTGAACCACCCCGGTCCGGCACCTTCATGCTCTCTATGCTACCAGCTCCCTCGTTCACTTGGCAGCTACCTCAGTTAGCACAACTATCACCGTTCTGCAGTACCTGCTTTGAAGCGCCCTTTATTTTACTTCATACTAGGACCCACATGCAACAGAAGCGATGCTCACAATTTTATCACAGCATATTGTTAGAACTGTTGTGTTGCTAATCACTGAGGCTAATTTATAAATTAAACCTTACCATCGGTGTGCATATACAGAAAAGAACATAGTATCTATGGGATTCAGGACAATCTCAAGTTTCAGGCATCTAGTGGGGGTCTAGGAACATATCCCCTGTGGATAAAGGCAGGCTGCTGTATTCAGAAGCCTTGGCTTGACCACTTGGTGACTCAGAGACACTGAAGGTCAACACCATCCTAAGTGTGCCCTATCCTCTCCCACAAACAGCCACATGCACACCCACAGTTACCTTTGTTCAGCTTCAGAGATGGGTTTGCAGGTCCAAAGAGGGCCACAGCCACGTGATGGACAGCAGCTGTCCACGACCAGAGCTGGGACTCCAAGGCTGGAGCATAAGGCAGCGTTTGAGAGAGGCAGACGGGGCAACCTCCTCCTAACTGGAAAATTCACTTCCAGTCCTGGCTCCAGGAGGCAGAGGAGCAGAGGTGGCCCCTTCAGCCCAGCCTTGGAAAGAGGCTTTCTGGGGTCTGCTCCCCAGGCACACCCTACACACCCAGTCCACACAGTAGAGCATCCTAGGGGTTGGCTCCAAAAATGCAACCCTGGGGACAATGCCTGACATCAGCTGTTGGCACATAAGAGGGAGAGCAGGTGGGGAGCCCAGAGGGCAGACATGAGAGAAGCAAGGAGGATCTGGGGACTGGATCCTTTTTCTCCCAACTGAGCCAGTCAGCTTTGGAAGGATTTATATGATCAGCTAGCCAAGGACTTGGGGGGAAAAAAAAAACCTGTGAAGCTCACTGAACCAAATCTCATGTGAAAATAACAATAACAAGGGGTGCAGGGAGGCAGTGCACAGGTTAAGGCAGGGCCTGTGGGCATGCTCCCCAACCCTCTGGTGGCTCTTCAAGGTGATGAGGGACCCATGGCATGATTCTCTAGGACAATGACCACGAGGATGACACCTTACATACTCTAGTACTTTCCAGCTTGATCTCTTACATATAATATCACAAGCAGACCTCCACTAAGCCTGTGGCTCTATTATCCTTGTCACATTTCCAATGACTTGCCAAGGCTTCAAATTGTTAAGCAACTTGCCCAAGGTCAGACAGCTAGCCAGGAGCAGAAATTTAAGTACATGTTTACAGGAACTTGCCCAGGGCCAGAAGGTGTTCAGATTTTGGACAGTTGTTGAATTTTGAAACATTTGCATATATACAACAAAGTATCTTGGGATTGAATCCAAGTCTAAATTCATTTATGGTTTATATAAACACATAGCCTAGAAGTACTTACAGAATATCTTTAATACTTTTATGCATTACAGTCTCAAGTTTCAAGGTGTGGAACTGTCTACTTGTGTTAAGTCAGTGCTCAAAAAGTTAGATTTTGGAGTTTTTCAGATTTCAGGTTTTTGTTTAAGGATGCTAAACTCAAATAAACTTTGACTTCAAATCTGTTGGTCTTTAATCTGTGTCATGGATGAGAGAAAAAGTACCACTTGCAACCAACACCCAATGAGAGGCCTCGATGGATGGTGGCACAGCCTATTGGTTAGAGACCCACTCTGGCGCCAGACTTCTGCCACTTACTGACCTGTGCATTCTTTCCTCATCTGGAAAATGTGACAATAAAAGGACTTACTTTAAAGACTTGGAGTTAATATTACATGTGTTAATGCACATAAATTACTAGCACATAGTGTCTGGCACACAAATAAACACTTAATAGCTGTGCATGTCCATTCTTTCCTCCTAGCCAGATTTACTTAGTGCCTGCTGCAGGCAGAGCCTTGAACCTTATTCTGTCAAAGGAGGGCATGGGACAGGTTGTTCAACAGCTCCTGTCCCCAAGGGATTTTCAGTCCATGTGGGAATTACACTTGTGCACAAACTGTACACAAACTAGCCATGCTTAGAGCTGTGAGGTCCCAGACGCACTGCCTAAGAATCTTTCCCATGAGCTGGAGATAGTGGTACATACCTGTAATACCAGCACTCTGGAAGGCTGAGGCAGGAGGATTTCAGTTTGAGTCCAGCCTAGGCAATTTAGTGACTTACGGAGACTATTTCAGAATAAAAAAGGGGCTGTTGAAATAGCTTAGTGCAAATGTCCTGAGTTCAGTCCTCAGTACCAACCAAAAAAAGAACCTGCACCACAGCATGGTAAAACTGCTGGCTTAGTCACACAACCGCAGGGAACAGATCTCCATTCGGGGAGGCTAAGCCCATCTCAATTAATATCCTTCAGTGTGAGGAGCTCAGAGCAACCAGAATCCTGATGTCTTCTCAGATTCCCAGGCTGGATTCTACAGCTGTGACAGTGTGAGAACTCCAGGCCCCTCCTCCCCACCCTCTTGGGCTTCGGGTGGCACTGGGCTTCCTCTCTCTTCTACCTCTACTCCTTCTCTTGGTGAGGGTAAGCTCACCGAAGCACCTGGCTTACACATCATCAATGGCTGATAGTGCTCTGATTTCTTTTTTTTATTTTAATAGTATATGTTTGCAGAACATAATGATTATCTTCATTGTGGAGAACTGGTACATGAACATAACATATCACAATCCCCTTTCCCTCAACCCACATTTAAAAACAATTTTTTTTGCCAGCCTCAGCAAAACATAAATCTTTATCAAGTACCATAAACACAGATTAAGAGCCAGATTAACAGTAAAGAAAACATATAATACAATTATACCAAATCAAGGTACACTTTTAGAAACATTGGTCATGTTGGATTACAATAACTTTTCCTTTCTCATTTTTCCCTATTGTCTATCTTTTATTTACACCTTATTTAATAGCTTAGATTTCTCATATAAGAGAAACCATGCAATATTTAAGCTTGTGTGTCTGATTTATTTCACCCAATATTATGGTCTCAAGGTGCATCCATTTTCTTACAAATGGCAAGTTTATCCTTCTTTATGGCAGAGTAGTACTTCACTGTGTAAATACCATATTTCTCTATCCATTCATTTATTGATGGAACATATAGGCTCCTTCAAGACTTAGTTATTATGAAATGTGCTGCTATAACATGGGTGTGCATGGATCACTGTGATATGATGTCTTCAACTCTTTTGGGAAGATACCTAGATGGGAAATAGCTGGGTCATATGGAATTTATAGTTTTAGCTTTTTGAGGAATCGCCATACTGATTTCCATAGTACTTATATCAGTTTACACTCCCATCAGCAATAAAGAAAGGTTTCTTCCCCTACCCCCAGCCCACAAAGCCTCCTAGCATTTGTTATTGCTTGATTTCTTGATAACGGCTGTTCTTTCTGGAGTGAAATGGAATCTGAGTTGTTTTAATTTGTATTTCTCAAATGGCCAGCAATGCTGATCATTTTTTCATGTACTTATTGGTCAGTGCCCCGATTTCTACCTGCAGCCTGAACCCCTTTGCAGGCCCTGGCCCATTCCAATGCCTAGTCCACACCTCCACACTTCCATACCTCCACACCCAATCTCCACACCTACTCTACTCAGAACCATCTCCAAGCCGTAAGACAGGACCACCAACCACCTGCTGCTCAGGCCATCCCTGTCTCACAATGCCACATCCCCACCGCTTCCTCCTTCCACCATACCCCAAGTCTAACCATGCCTCACCGTGTGCCACACAACCTCTGGTCTGGGCCTCCCCAGCTCCCACAACTGCGTCTCCTCGCTGGTCTCCTTGCGCTTTTACAGCCCAGCAGCTGGAGTGACCTCTTGAGGAACAGAAGACAGGCCTGTCACTCCTCCGCAGCGGCTGCCCCAGCCCACTCAGGGCAGCAGCCGGCGTCTTCAGTCGGGGCCACTGTGATGCAGCCCTGTTACCTGTGTCCTCACTTCCTAGTGCTTTTCCCCAGCCGCTCACCCTACTCACAATGACCTTTTTTCCTCCACCCCTGGTACTGGGCGTCTAATCCATGGGCATTCTACCTCAGTTCCTTTTACAAAAATTTTTGATTTTGAGACAGTTTCACTAAGTTGCCCAGGGACTTGAACGTGCGATCCTCCTGCTGTCTCAGCCTTCCCAAGTGCGTGCACCACCTTGCCGGCTTTGCTTGTTGCACAACGGAATTACCTTCTGCTGGACACTCCCAAGCCCGAGAGGCCTGTTCTTTGCCTCAGACAGCTGCTCAGATGTTGTCTCACCAGCGAGGCCTTCACTGCCACCCCCTGAGGAGACCAGATGCTTCTGCCTCCCCTGCATCTCTCACCAAAGAACCTGTCTTTACTCTCTGTGCTCCCCTAGAAGACTATAAGCTCTGAGAGGATGGGGATTGCCTCTTCTTCTTTTTTTTTTTTTTTTTTTTTTTTTTTTTGTCTTTTTGAGACAGGCTGACCCTAAACTCACTTTGTAGCCCAGGCTGGTCTCAAACTCACGACAATGGGGACTGCCTCTTTTATTTACTGAGGTTCCAACCCTCACAGCAATACACCTGCTAGGTGTTCAATAAATCCTGACTGAAAGTCTGTGCCATCATGGTATTCTACAGAAGGTGGGCAGCCTCTGACTGCCTAAAATTTCATGTCTGTAAGTCCCGTACCTGTTACAGCTAGAAAGGGTAAAGCTGGCTAAAGAAGGCTGCCCTGGGATGCGGCAGCCAGGGAAAGAGGAAGGAGGGCCTAGCTCGCTGGTGCTGGAAGGTCGGCCCCAGAGCAGCGCTCCTCATTCACACAGACCCTACTGTGGACTCTGGCTGAGGGCACTGCGAACCTGGGCGGGGGGAAAATCTCAGGAGGGTGTACGCGGGTAGACAAGCAACCGGCGCCAACCCAGCACGCACTCGCAGGTCCTCACATAGGTGCCAGTCACTGCAAACCAGGTACCAGAAACCTAGATCTCACTTGCAAAGGTCCTTTTGAGAATGTCATCAAGTTTACAGGTGGAAGGACAGCTTTTGCTTTTGGCTCCTTCATGGTTTCATCATCTATTTAAAACCTTTTCTCTTCTCCACAAACCTTGACCGCTCCCTCCAGTCTCACCAGGAAACTTCACTTCCTACCACACAGGAAAAACAGAAGTCATCAGACTAGAACGACCTCTCCTTCCGGCCAACAGACCTGCCTATCTCCCTATATGGTCCCCTGCTCAGCCCTCTTCCTCCCAGCTGGCTACAGGGGTGACCTCTGAATTATGTTACCTTCTCAGCTGGCCTTGCCTGTCCTGGACTCCTGTCCCTCTCCCTGGGACCTTTCCATACAGAGCCATATCCACCTCTATGAAGTGGCCTTACCGTCAGCCTCTCCTTTCGGCCAGCTAAGTCTCAAGCCTCTCCTAAGACTAAAGAGAGACGCGACATTCTTACTCTCAGATTTCCCTGAACCCTGCACTCTCCCTCCCCTCACAGTCAAAATTCTGGGCTCTGTCCACCTGCCCACCGCTTGCCTATCTCCCACCCAACCTAGCTTCCATCCTCACCACCCCTAAACTACTCTCCCCAAAGTCCCTAGTGACTTCTAGTCAGTCCCCAACTCCCCACATCCAACATCCACTTTCAGACAGCTTCCCTAAATGCACTGAGCTGGTGTGGATGACTGTCGGTAAGTGGGCAGCTGCTGCCTGTCCTCTGCCCCGGCTGCCCAGTCTGGGCCTTCCACTCCCTCCCGCATCAGGGCTTCCTGTGAAGGTCCACAAGGCCTCCAGTCCCAGCCATGGCCTACTGCCCCCTCCCAGGCTGCTGCAGGGCGAGCGAGGAGAGATGACTTCCCACCCTGCCGCTGTCACCAGGAAACTGGCATCGTTCATGGCGATGCCGCCTGTCCTCTCACATCCAGTCAGAACCCTCTTACAGGTACATCCTGCCTGCTACTCTCCAGCCCCACCCCACTTCGCCCACTGTGAAAACAACCTTTTTCACCTGCGACTCCCACAAGCCTCTGCTCTCCTCCAGCCTGGGAGGCACGGCGAGTTTCCCAACGTGGCACCACAGGCATTTGCCTGTCTTTCCCCCAGAACTCTAACAGCGTGAAAGCAGAAGAGGGGCCTTCGGGTTCTTCCTGGCTTTCCCACCCCTCTGCAACACCCTGCAGGCCCAGGGCCTCCAAGCAGAAGGCTCAGGGCATGACCTGGCTGCTCTGTACCACTGGGCTCCGTGAGGGAGGACGGAGAGGCCCTAGCAGTGACCCTGGGATGGTCAACCTCATCCTGGTCTGGTGCCCCAGCTGAAGCCCACTGAGGTAACTGCTCAACTCCTGGTGAGCAAGCCAGAGCTGCTATTTCTTTTTTTCTTTTTTCTTTTTTTTTTTCCCACTGGGACTCTAACTCAGGATCTCACGCTTGCCAGACAGGTGCTGTGCCACTGAGCTATAGCCCCAGCCCAGAGGTACTTTACTCCCCAAATCCATTCCCTTTCTCCTGTGAGGTCCTTGTGCTAGCTTCCCGCCAAGCCACAGTCTTCCTCAAAGCTGCAACCTGCTCTACCCACAAGTCTTCCTGAGGACTAGAATCCTGTCCTGGAGCCCGGGCACTGGCCTCTGATGCTGCTGACCCTGGCTCATGCCAGGCCCACTACAGCTCCCTGCCCTGGCCCCTGAGGTCCACCTGGCCAAGAGGCTGCAAAGTGACAAAACAGGATAGTTTAAATAATACTCTGCCCTGGCACCATCATCTGGGAGTTCTTTTGCTTGTCTGCTTTTAACTTAAATCCAGAGCCTTTAAAAGGCTAGGGATGCATTTTCCAGCTCCCAGAGACCCCACCATCTCTAGTGCTATTAAGCATATGGAAGAAAAAAACTTGCTTAACTTAATACCTGCCAGGCACTAGGCCTGCATATATACTGGCTCGTCTAATCCTTCCAGCAACCCCAAGTAAGAGACATTACTACATCTGTTCACCAGTGAATACCAGCACTTGTGGAAGTTGGGCAACCTGCCTTGACCATACAACTACAACCAAGTCATTAATTCACACTGGAACCCCCACCAGCCAGCTCCCAAAACCCATGTTATTTTTTACTCTCGCACTGATTAGGCCATATATTAAGGAGGCTCTCAGCTGGGTGTGGAGAAAATAATACAGAGGGACCTGAGGCAGGAAACGAGTGAGTGGGTAATTCGGGTCATCCAGGAAGGGGCTGTGAAGCCCTGATCGCAGAATAAACTAGATCAGTTCTGGTCAGGGTAGACATGACAAAAGGGACTTAGGAACAGCAGTGACCTCTATAGCAGCTGAGGAAGAAGTGGTTTGGAACCAGTGCCTAAAGAACAAATATCACAAATCTATTGGTCAAGAACAGAGATGCATAAGAAAAAGGAACTTCATCAGTCTTTTCTTCTGTGTGTGCACTTAGGGGAGGCCCCAGAACAAGAGTGTGGATTTAAGCCTGGGAGTGACAGGAGCTGCAGGAGCAGCCAGGGACTAGAAAGCTGGCCTGTGGATGTTGGTGTAGTCTTGGTCCCCACTGGGACTTGCAGGGTGGATGAGGAGCCGGGGTCAAGTTGGGAATGCCAGTGGTGATTGTGTGGCGGACTCCAAGGAGATGGTGACAGCTGCAGTGCAGGCTGGCGACAGAGGATTAGCAGGCCCTGGGAGACCTCACCAGGCAATGGGAGCAGCAGGGCAGGTGCTGGCACCATGTGGGAAGGGGGCTCAAGTGCTGGCTCCCCTCCCAGAGCCTGTGGCTGAAGGAAGGAGAAGAGGGGCTGCAGAAGCACACAGTAGAGACCAGGAGTCCAACAGTGAGAGGGGAAGTGGAGGGGAACAGAGGGAACCCTGAAGAGCTGGCTGACTCAGAGTGAAGGTGGAGAAGGTGCTCTTGGTTGGGTCGGGAGGAGAGCACCCTTGCCCAGCGGGAAGAAAAGGTTGTGGGGAAATCCCTGGAGCGCTCTGAATGGGGCAGAGGGAGGTGACAGAGCCCACAGGACCTGCACGTCTGATGCATGCGGCAGTGTCCCTGCTACGGACAGGCCACATGGGTGCACGGCTTTTGCTGCAGCACTAAGCATGTACTACCGCTGGCCTCCAGACATCAATATGCAAAACGTGTGTCACTGTCACTGTCAACAGAATCTGAGTTTCTCTGTCAGAATTGAGCGTTTTCACTTTCATCTCCTTGGTCCTCCATCACACTTTCTCCTAAAACAGGGCTTAGCAGAGGCCATATGGGTCAAGGCTGCTGTCTGATCCCCCAGCAAAAGCTCTTCTCCAAGCAAAGCAACAAATGTGCTGGTCCAGCCCTGGGGACAGCTTCTGCCCTGCAGCATGCTCTCTCCTGTCCCCAGCACAAGCGCAGACCTCCACCTGTTACAGCTCTGCTGGGCTGATATCCTGTGAGAAGATCCGCTGGGGAACCACCATCTGGGCAGAGATAGCTCCTTGGGGACTGAGTCTGCCCCTGCCCCCACCCCATCTTTAACTCTTAAAATCCTATGAACGCCAGACAACTTCTGAGTGCCCTCCTCGTTCTCTCATCCTTCTGCTGCCCAGAATCCTCCATCCTTTAATGAAGATAGGGTGGGAAGAACACAGGAAATGCAGTCAGAAGACTGGAGCTTGGGTCCTGCCCATCCCCAAGGGGCTGTGAGAGCTTTCCCATCACTTCTCTGGAATGCACTTTTTTTGTTGTTGTTATTTTGTTTTGTTTTGTTTTGTCTTTTTCTTGGTACTAGGAGTCAAACCCAGAACCTTGCGCTTGCCAGGCAGGCACTTGTGCTACTGAGCTATATCCCTGGCCCTTTTCCTACCACTTCTGAGCCCTACTGTGCAATCAGGCAAAGTGGAAGGAATGGCACCTACCATCCGACAGGGAAACACTCCTGGGGAAGCAGTGAGAGGCTCATCTGATGGGCCCCAACCAGAGACAGGCTAAACTTTGTGGTGTTATTCTCATTTCTGGGATCTAAGTAAGTATTCCTGGCAACTCAGTAAGTGCTACACAGCACATGTTCCCAGGGACTGAGAGACCAGGGGAGACAGACCCCAAATGAATTCAGTGCAATTCACAGACATCTGCTTACGCTGACTCCACAGCAAGTTCCAGGATACACTCGGAAACAAACACAGGTCTTGCTCTGAGCTCACTCGGCAGGCAGAGCTGACAGAGCGGCATTGGCCCGTGTTGTGGCCGGGGCAATCTCCAGCAGAACTTGCTCTGTGCGGCTGGGAACAGACCATTCAGACACTACGGGAATCTGGGTCCCCTTGTGAGTTTCTCAGACGGAGGAGGAAGTGAGCAGATTTGCTCTCTGAGAAACCAGTGTCAGTGTGGAGCCTCAGCAGGGACCTGGAACCCTGGCTCAGCTCAGTGGTTATTTACACGCAGGGCTCCCCCTTCACCATCTGAGAGAGCTGGGAACAATCCTGCTTTGGTGTGACTCACAAGGGTGTCACTGCAGACCCAAGGAGAACAAAATGACAGGAGCAGCCAGAAAGTTCTTTGAAAAGGAAACAGCTCACAACAAGGAATCATGTTTTTCCTTTAAGGTCCTCCCCTGGACAGCAGATATAATCCGTGCTTGACTAAATGCCTAGGAACTGACTCACATGCCTCTACTTGCCCACTCAGCAAATCATCTTCCTGAGTCCAAGATCACAGCTGGCACTTCCAGGGCTGGTCCCCGGCTCTTCCCACTTCCATCCCGCCCCACCTGCTGGCCCGACAGAATGGAAATCATCCCACCCTTTCACATCCTAGACCCAGAGCCCAGCTCCCTGGCAAAGTCACCCTAGCCACCACCTCCCTTTCCAGACGCCAGCTGGGACAGGAGACCCCACCCTGCCTTTGCCTAGGACTCTGGGAGGGGCAATCCAGGGTCTGAGAACAAACACACTCCCTAGATTACAAGGACAAAGCCTGCGTCACCCTCCATCTCACATCCACCTTATGCAGCAATTTCTGCCTCTCATTCAAAGCAGAGTCTCAGGAGGCTGAGGTAGGTGGAGCGTTGTGAGTTCGAGGCCAGCTTGGGCTACAACGCGAGCGCAAGGCCGGCCTGAGCTGCATAGCGCGACCCTGCCTCAAAAAACCAGGGCCGAGAGTTTGGCTCAGTGGCTTAAGTGCCTGTCTGGCAGGCGCGAGGCTGTGAGTTCGACCCCGATGCCACAAAAAAAAAAAAAAAAAAAAAAAGGCAAAGCAGAGTTAGCAGCAGGAGTGTTCAAAGGACGGGTTTTCACCAACATCATCACATCTTCGTGGTTTGCAGAGCAGGCGGCTGTAGTGGGGCGGAAGGTCTCTGGCCAGCCTTTGGTGTGTACAGTTACCGCGCACACGCCGAGAACCACGACAGCCCTGGAGTCCTTCAACCAATTTCCTTGTCTTCCCTCTCTTCCAGAACTCTTGTCAAATGCGCACAGCCCGGGAGCAAGGCGCCGCATTCGCGGCTCCTCTGTCCCCCGCAGCACCCGCGCCGTCCCGTCAGTGCGCACGGCGCGGGACGCCTTTCCCGGGGCCGGGGCTGCGGGGTGGGCGGTGGGTGGCTGGACAGGGGCCTCGCGTCACCGCCCTCCACGCCGCGCTCGGCCCGCACGCGCGGGAACGGCTCTCGCGAAAGGAAACCCGAAATGGCCAAATATGGAAGCCGCGGAGGGCGCCGCGCGCGCTGGGAGAGAAGGGCGCCGAGCGGCCCTGCTTCGCCCGAAGTCCCCAAGTCGGCACACGTCGCGGCGTGGGACGTTGGGCTGGCGCGTTTTTCGGCCCCCCCAGGTGCCCAGCTGGCCCGGAACCCCAGCCTAGGCGCCCGCGGGCGGCGCTGTCCTGGGCGAGCGCGCCGCCGACCGGCTCCAGCTCGAGCCCCACAGCCGCTCGGGGTCGCTCGGAGCCCGGCGACGCGGAGGCCGCCCGGGGAGAGGGCCGGGGCGGCTCGGGACTCTCGGGCCGTCCGCGTCCGCGCCCGCGCCACGCCGGCCCCGCGCTCTCGGTCTCCAACTCACCTTGCCGAGCCGAGGGCGCGCACACGCGCTCTCCCGGCCTCCAGCGTGGGGCATCAGCCGCGGGGTACACGGGCCACTCAGCTCCGGCTCTCCTCCTCCGGGCGGCCTGCGGGAGAGCGGGGCGGGGCGCCGCGGGGCGGGGCGGGGACACCTCGGGGACGCCTCCGCCGGTCGGCCGGGCACACCCCCTACCTGCCCCAACCCTTCGCCCTAGCAAGTAACCGCAGCTCCGCTTGCCCTCGCAGGGCTCCAGCCGATAGGTACACTCACACTGGCCGCACCCCTGGGAGCATCCCTGGCCTGCCCGGTAATACCTCAAGGCTCCGCTGTAGTCACTTCTTGGCTGGGCCCCTCCAGGCGGTGCACACGGACTGGCCAGCCCCACTGCCGAGCCGCAGCCGCACCCCAGCAGCCTCTGAGCTGCGGCGCTTGCCAGCTACGGAGGATTCCCCAGGCAGCTCACGCGGGCCTCGGGGCCGCTGCCGAAGCACACCTGGGTGTGTTCACTCTACCAACGACAGGTCACTCAGTCACGGCCGTGCTAGAATTTGAACCCGCATCTCCCGATTCCTAAATGCGGGGCTCCTGTTTTACAAGGCAGTCTCTCCCGGAGCGTGTGCTCTCAATAATAAGGATATTCTCTGTAAATTCAACGTCCCAGTTCTAGTCCCTTATGGCCAGGCAGACGACTGTTGGAAAGGTGCTTGGCTGCTCGGAGCTCCCCAATGAGAGAGAATAACAGCTGCTGCAGGAGCCGAGCAGAACAGGAGGGAGGTTGAGGTGACATTCCATGGGGGACAAGGGACAGGGTGCACCGAGTGTGGATGTGATTAGTGGAGCAGCTGCTGCTGCCAGCTGCTGCTGTTCACCTGTCTTTTAATGTTCAACAAGTGTCAGAAATCCCACCTGCTAGCGTTGTTTGGACTCTAGCTCCAGCTCGCTATCTTCGTGTGAAAATTAAGCTGACAGGCAAGGTCCTCAGTGAGCCCGAGCTCTTCTCTTTACCCCCACGCATAGGTCTCCTCTTCTGGTTACCGACTGCTCACCTCTCCCTCGTTACCCCCACAGTTATCCAAGTCTTTCTGCGTTTTAGAAGCTGTGTGTCCTTTCTCTAGCTGACCATATCTATGTCTGGTATGCATACACTCAGGAGTGCTTGAGCCCCCTCGTACTGTCCTTGGCTATGATTCATTTAGGAGCCTAAGCTGGGATTTTAGATACGAGTTAGTTAGAAGTTTTCTTTCTTTCTTTTTTTGCAGCACTGGGGATCGAACTCACAGCCTCACCTGCCAGACAGGTGCTTAAGCCACTGAGCCAAACTCCCAGCCCTAGTTTTTTGAGGCAGGGTTGCACTATGTAGCTCAGCCCGGCCCTGTGCTCGCGTTGTAGTCCAAGCTGGTCTCTAACTCACAGTGCTCCTCCTACTTCAGCTTCCCAAGTGCTGGGATTAAAGGTGTGTGCCACCACGCCCGGCTCATGGCCAGGTTTTCAGCTCCCTTTGCTGGTCCTGATTCCTGGGCAGGATATCTGGGAGAACAGAGAGAACAGACTCTGGGATCAAGCTCAGTCTGACAAAGGAGACATAATCTCTTTTCTCAGCAATCTTAAAGGTGGATGGGAAGGACAGGATGTAAATGTGCATATAAAATAAATATTAAATACTTGCAGATGATCACTAACATGTATTAAGTGTTGCTACGTACCAAGTACTATGTTCAAGATTTTATCCATACAAATTCATTTAATCATCAGCCCTATTTTGTAGATTAATTTGTATGACAAACAGTTTGCCCACAAAGAGAAAACTCTTAGTGTGAGAGAGGTGGAATTTGAACCTGGGAAGTCTGGTTCTGGTGTTCCCACTGGTCACTACACTACTTTGCCCTTTAAAGAATTGCTAGGTGTGAATTCAAACAAAGCAGTCTTAAGACGAAGACACACTTGAAGTTTTAGTATTTTGAAAACATTTAATATCAAGTTCAACATTATACCTAACATTAAACAGAACCCAGCTGTTAAACTACCTAAATTCACCCGGGAAATGAGAGGACTGTACTACCCCCTAAATTTTTAAGCAGAGTGAAGAAGCTAATCATTTCATCTGTTTCTTCTTGATACCGCAAGATTGGCCCTGACATCAAAAGGTGTGGATTTCAACTGTGTATTTTACTGGATAAATTGGTGGTGCAAGCTACTGAAGCCCTGGCTGTCAAAGATGGAGCTGAAGGAGAGGTAGGACACCACCTCCCAGAATACCTGGTGAATGCCTTGTCTTCTCCAGGTTCTTCTGACACAAGACTCAATTTAGTGAGTTGGTTGAATGTACCTAAAGTCATACTTTCCATCAACTAGAGATTGGTGAGATCAGACAAGGAGAAGAATCCTTCTCTCACCTCGGGTTGCGCCTCTGACTTCCACTACAAGTTGTAATGGAAAGTCTCTGCTCTTAACAGAACCCATGGAAAGTGTGACCGTGCAGCAAAACACTCCCAGGCACAAAGCAAACCTCAGGGGCCTGCGCCTGCAGAATGTTCACTTGCTCGCTCGCCAAATAGGTGTTGCACTGAGGCGGCGAGTGAGCAAAGGCCTGTGGGTTTTCTGTATGTCATTTCCTGACCCACTGATATGCAGTCCTTTTGCTTCCATCAAAGTCTTTACCCCCCCTCTACCTGTGTACTGACTATCATGGGAGGAGAAGCCAGGGTACCAAGGGGCCGGGGAGCTTCTCCCAACTTGATGCAGATCAAAGCCTTCCTTTGCAGCAGAGACTATGTGCATGTTTCTAGCAGCTGGGATAAAAAACACTCAAGTTTCTTTTATGCTACCTTGTTTCACATTATTATTAACTACTTTGCCGTAGGTTCAGCACAAATGCTTTGGTTTGTTTTTTCAATACTGAAGAATGAACCCAGGAACTTGGCACTGAGCTACATCCCCAGCACCTCCTCCCCTTGTTTAACTTTTATTTTGAAATTGGTTCTTGTTGAGTTGCTAAATTGCCCAAGCTGGGCTGGAACTTGCAATCTTTCTGCCTCCCCTGTCCAGAGTGCTGTTATTATAGGACTGTGCCACCACACCTGGCCAGTACTGGCTTTAAAAAGCAGACTGACACTACCTGTGACGTACTTCTTGTATTTGTTCCAGGGGTCACCTGCTTAACCCACACATCCACCTCCTTCCCATCTCTATTTATGGTTTGCCCGTCTGATAGGTTTTTGGCTAATGAAATTAGACTTTTCTTGTTCTAAACTTAGACCTGATTGTTTATTATTCATATGGCATTTCTTGAGATTGGTGCTTACTCTGAATAGAAGATTTTTTGAGCAATGTTCTTGTCACCCTGCTTAGTCCCATCCTCCTGTCATAGAAATCAGGGCAGAAGCATTCAGAAGGAAAGATATAAGCCTGAGAAAGACCCACCCTGGGAAAAATGGACAAAGCTCAAGTCCTTGCTGTGACTACACCTCGGTATTCATGACCTTGATTCTAGCTTGGTCTAGGTGTCAACAGCAGATCAAGCTGTTCCTTCGAGTACTGGTTTCATCATGTCTAGCACAAGGCCAGCTGTGTGTAAAGGCAAGCAGGATGATGCCAAGGCACAAGAGGAGGGGGAGGGGGAGGGTTGGGTGGTGGGAGAAGAGGAGGAGGGAAGGAATGGAGGGGAAATGCTGCATCCCATGCTGGGCAAAGGTCCCGGCCCTGACCTTGCCACCCCCGCCCCCAGTGGGTAGCAGCAGACCACAGGTCCCTGCACTTCCGGCAGCCTTCAGGCAGCCATACACAGAAGTGTCTTCTGGGCCTCCTGTGGCCCTGTTACAGGGCCAGGGATATCTGGGGGCAAGGCAGGGACTGGCAGGGGACTGAGGCAATAGAATAATGAGGGAAGGACAGCTTGGGACTGAACCAGAGTGGGAACTGAGAGCCAGGGCCTGGCTCACCCTGGGGAGGCACGGGTTGTGGATTCCCCAATGTCTGGCTAGGCTGCCAGGCACACGCTGTGCCCATTCCTACCCTGCCTTAGTGGCCCCATGGAGGCATCTTTCTTGATCAATATAAGGGGGACTCTACTGACACACACACAGGCTCTGGAGCCCACACCTATCAAGACGCCCCACCGCTCTGCAGGTCCCGTAGCACCTGCCCAGCCCTCACTGTGCTTCTGTCCCATGGAGCTCACCTTGAACAGGGGACCGCACACCAAGAACAGCCACTGGCAGAGCCCAAGGGGAGCCAGCTTTGGAGGAGTCATGCTAGGCCTGGGCTCTTCCTGACTGACACTCACTGATCCTATGCCTCTGTTTACCCGCACTGTGGCACAAGGTGAAAATCCCACCTCACAGGTTCAGGGGCCTAGGGAGGCTACCACACCTGGTTAAGTGGCTGCAATATATAACAGTGTGGTTGAGAGACAGTCCTGACACTAGGAAGCTGAATGCGGAGGACTGCAAGTTTGTGCCCAGCCTGGACAAACACCTCAGTCAAGGGACTTGTCAAGACCCCATCTCAGATAGACAATTTAAAAAGGGCTGAGGACATAGCTCAGTGCAAAGGCCATCGTGTGTTCCCCAGTAATGAAACAAACCCCCTGCACACACACCCACATTAGAATGCTAAATTCAGCCAGGCGTAGTGGCGCATGCCTTTAATCCCAGCACTCGGGAGGCTGAGGTAGGTGGACCATTGTATGTTCGAGGCCGGCTTGGTCTACAACGTGAGCGCAAGGCTGGCCTGAACTACATAGCACGACCCTGCCTCAAAAAACTAGGGCTGGGGGTTTGGCTCAGCAGCTTAAGCGCCTGTCTGGCAGGCGCGAGGCTGTGAGTTCGATTCCTGGTGCCAGAAAAAAAAAAAAAAAAGCTACATTCTCCACCCTACACAGCTGTGTTCCCGTCCGCCATTTTCAAACACATACAGTACAAAGGAGCACAAGCTAGAATGTGACCCCACACGTTCTCGAATGTGCTACCTCTACCCGTGATGAGCAGGCTTCCCAGTGAGTGTGCAGAATCCTCCAAAACAATCCCCCTGTCCCGTGTTCTAGGAGCCACTGTTCGGCAGTGGTCCCCAGAACTGTCTTTAACTGTTGCAAGCCACAAACTTGTCTGCCTTCTTCTCCTCCCTGGGTGTTTATTGGCTTCACACTACTAAGAAGCAAGCCTACTGTGTTCCTTTACAAAGTTTCTTAATGAAGTCAGAAAAACAAAGGATTGGAGGCTACCTGGGCCACTGAGTGTTCACTAAGATCATCTAGCTTAATCCTGGAAGCACGCCTGCCATTCATTATTCAGCCGCCTGGCCAGGTGAGGAAAGTGAGATTCCAGGAGGGCACCCAGAGTGGTCCAGAGTCCTGAAGGTCCAGGCAGAGGTGGCTCAGTTCATAGCCATTTATTTACCTGTCAGTCACAGCTGTGCAGTTGAGGCAGGAGCATAGAGTGTGGCTGAGACTGGATGGGGAAGGAGGCACGGCCTGTTCCTCCCAGGGTACCTGTGCGGAACACTCCTCCATGCCCTGCGGGGGCTTCTCCAGAGAACTGGAATAGGCTGTTGATAGGATGTCCTTGCCCTGATGCCGGTGTAGGAAATGCAGAAGAGGGACAGCAGCCCGTGAACTTTCATGATAGCCCAACCTACTCTGTAAGGGGTATTTTAAAAATTCTTTTCTTCTTTTTTTCCTCCTTTTATTTGGCACAAATTCACTCTGCAGGGCCTGGTTTTTTCTACCTTAAATAGATGTGAAACATTGTCACCATTTATGCTTGTTTCAATCGATGCTTTGTTCTTGATAGAAAAAATCTAGAAACCACCTCTAGAAGGAGACTGCAGCACCCCAAAGCCTAGTAGTACTGGAATACTACCTTCTTCCAGATCAGTGCCCTCTGGGAAGGTGTGGGGAAGGGGATGCACATGCCTCCTTGTCCATGCTCTGGAGCTGGCTGTCCCAAAGGTGGCACCCTCTAGGCCACTCTTCTCTGCCACCAGGAAGGATCTGGCAGTCACAGAAGGGACAGGAGGAGCCCAGTGTAACCTTCCTCATGCAGATACTCCACCAGCATGGATCTGCAGCTCCTTGACCCCAGGACATTTGCCCCTCACCTTCCAGCATGCTGTCTGACACTAGGTCCATGCTCCCGATGAAAGACCCCTTAACCCACAGGTCATGAGAGCAGGTCGGGGAAGTGCTGGCACTGGAGGGTGTCAGCTCATCACAGGGGACACTGGAGGGCTGATATGAAGGCCTCGGTACATAAATATCCCCTTGCAAAGTCTGGCCTCTTGCTTCAGCCAAAGCTGGTGGTGAACTGGGCCCCAAGAGATGAAGGACACAAATGAGGAACTTTCCCTTTGTGCAAAGCCAAGGAGCCACCATGGCAATGGCACAAGGTCAGGCTTCCCCCTATATACCTATGTCTTGGCTGGGAACCACAGCAGACAGGGATGTCTTCATCATGCGTGGTTCCAGGCCTGACCTGACTTGTTAGTATCCCTGCGACACCCAGTACCCCATAAGCACTATGGCTGCCCTGGTCCTGACTGGAGGGAACAGTGGAACATAGTACTGTCCCTGCAGGATGCCCTCGCCACCCAGCGCTGGTTCTATCCCTGACACTTCTGTCCACTCTGGGCTCAGCCACTCCTGGTGCCAGTTGGTGCCTTTTCTCCCTGCTGCTGTCTGCTGCTCCACATCCTGGGTACTCCAAGAAGACAGTCACAGTCATGGCCATAGCTAGCACAGAGCTGGGGCACAAGTCTAGTTGGCCATAGGGGGTGGGGATATGGGGCAGCCTCAGGTGTGAGGGGGCTGCTGCTGCATAAGGCCTCGGGGATGCAAATGAGAGAGTGCAACTCACTTCCCGCCGTCCTGCATGGTGCTGCCTCCCAGGGCTGCAGAGGAGCCGTGGATCTCACGCCTTTCCAGGATGATCTGCACGGTGTTTAACTCTGTGCATCTCACACACCAACTCTGGCCATGGATAGTTCCGTGTATCTGTCCATCAGTGAGTCAGGGAATTGTGGGGGTGCCTAGAGTGGAGTTAGGGCAGAGGCATGCCTGAGCAAGGGTCCCACAGCTATGAAAAGTCATGGGGCAGCTGTAGGGCAGCCTGTGTCATGTGTACCACCTGGCCAGGCACAGTCTCCACTTGTACTATGAGTGTCAACTCAGATCCTCTTGCCCCAGGGGTAGTCTCTGTGGGACATAGGGTGTCCTGGTGACTCAAGCTAGGTCAGTACTCAGCTGAATCCTGTGGTTTCAGCAGGAAATCTCCAGGCAGCTGAGGGCAGGATGCCAGGCTGAGCGAATGTGTGTGCACATGTACCTCATACAAGCACAGCTCTCGAAGTTCCCAGAGGGGAAGATGGGAAAATAAAGAAAAGAGATGAAAGCGGAGGTTAGGTTGAGCCCTCTCTCCTGATGGGAGAAAAGGAACTGCTCAACCACTGTAGCACATTTATTTATACACTCAGGAGGATGATGTCAGTTTCAACCCCTCTGCCTAGCAACTTGTTTGCCTGGCTGGCCTGGGGCCCTTGCCTTCTCTGAGCTGGAACAGCTTGTTTATGTGGCTCGCTTTGGCTCTCTGTGCTCTCAGGTCTGGCCTGGCTTTAGCCCTACAAGTGTGATTGATCTCTGGCTTCAGCTGCTCCCTACACATGTGGACTGGCAGTGTCAGACTGTGTGGACTCTGAGCTGACATGTGAAGTGCAGGGACCACTGGCCAGAAGCTGGCACAACTGCTGCGTTTGTTAAGGACCTACCTGCATGCAAGTAGTTCGGCTGCCTGTGTCCCCTGCTCAGGTGGCCATAACCACAGTTGCCAGGAGAAAATGGGACTGGTTGTAGGCTCAGAACAGATAACAAGGTGTAGGACACTCACTCTAGGCTCTGAGGAAGACCTGTGGAATGGGGGGACTGAGCCCACAGTTCTGTGACACCACAGAATACAGATAAATTCCAGCTGGGCGGGTCAGGACTGGAACTTAGTTCCCAGGAGGGCCCATCAAGTGTGAGGTGCCATGCTGGACACTGTGGGCCCTGGGTCCTCCTCACCTACTCGGCTGGTGGCTTTGTTACCCACACTCAGTGGGCAAGCAGATCCTGCCTCACTCTCAGGCAGCTCAGGTAGGTCAGGGCTCAGAGAGTACAGAGGGAAAAGGAAAGGGCTCAGAGGGTAGAAGGAAGGCCTGGTGTTGCAGCTTCTGCCCAGCTAGCTTGTAGCTTGGGGCCTTACATGGCTCATGGAGAAATGAGCCAGGAGGGCCCTCAGGGACCAGCTGCCCCCTCCATCCTTCCCAGGCTCCTGTGCAGTCTGCCTCGAAGCTCCAGGTGCAGCCTGTGCTCTGGAGACACAATGAGGGCTCCAGGAAGCCAGGATGGTCTCCTCTGTGCCCCTCTGACAACTCAGTGCCTCTGCCCTGCATTACTCCGGTTGCCTGCTCCAGCCAAGCACACAGCATCATTGTACCCAGGATGGACCATCTTTCCCCATTCAGTGTATCGCCCCAGGTAGCCACTGCCCAGGTCCCTCCAGGTTGCCAGCGCAGGGGGCGCAGCAGCACACTCTAATCCATTAATGAATCCGTTATTTAATCTGCCAGACTGCATGTACACCCTCACTCTCTTCACACCCCGCAAAGTGATGAATGACGTTTTTTGTCTTGATTGCTTTGTGGGGTCTTAGGAATGATATAGGGGAATAAAACTCCCAACCTACCCTACTTAATGGCTTCCAAGTCAGAGGCAGGTCTGGACAGTGACAGTGCAGAACGGGTGTCAGAGGTTCTCTTAGGCAGAGGGAGGCTTGGAGGGAGACGTGAGGGCTGGAGAGGAGAGAACTGGGAGCTGCAGTGGCTGTGGGTGTTTGTTACTGGCCAGTTTCTCCTGGGTGTGGGCCGAGGATCAGATAGGGTAGGGGGCCCAGCAGTGTTCTGTGCCCAGGCAGAGGTGGGAGGAATACTGTGGACTGACCAAATGTCCCTAGGATGGGGCAGGGTGTCTGCAGTCCCTGCAGCAGATGGAGGGTGAGAAGGTGCTGGCTGAGGGGCAGTGCCATCTGTCACTGACTCTGATTTCTCCTCCAACCTCTCTATCTTCCCCTCCAATGTCTTGGGGTCCTCTGGACTCCACGTGCTCCTTTGCTGACTGCCCAGGTGTCCCTTGGGAGTCCCAGGAGGGTGCTTAGGAGGTGGGGGCAGCTCACCTTCATCCCACAGTTTTGACCCTGGCAATGGCAGGGCTGTTGGCATGCGCACTTTCCTCTCGCCAGGCCTGTGAGCCCCAGCTCTGGCTGAGACAGCAGCCTGCTGGCACAGCTGAAGGCTTTTTGCCCTTTTGCCTGCTTCCCTAGTCCCCGGGAGGCTGGGGAGTGAGCCTGATGGTGTCCATCCAGTACTTGCTCCTGGGACTTCTGCAGTGAGGAGGGGCCTGGGGTTGGAGCAGGGGACACTGCCCCGTGTGCCGCAAGCTGCCAGAAGCCTGATTGTCAGAGATGATCAGAGGAGACATAGGGCCATCTCACCCTAGGTGTTTCTCAAGTCCATGCTCCTGAGACCCAGGACTGCGCCCTGAGGAGGTTAGGTCTCCTTGGACTCCATGGGCCTAGATGGTGCCACAACCCCAGGGCTAGAGGCACCCCCACCCATGGTCCCGCACGGTGTTTTCTTTCTGGCACCACTTCTCCTCCCCTCCCCCTCCCCTGCCCCCCTCCTCCTCGGGGTGCACCTGGGCCCTCTCTGAAGCAGAAATCCTGACCTAACTGCAGCCATTTTGTTTAATAAGCTGCAGTCATTCTGCTCTCTGCCACTGAACTCAGCTAAATTATGATTTGTCATCAAATTGAAACTTCCGGGAATGTGCTAAAAACAACTTGTTTCATTTACAACTATGCTCATCGCAAAATATCCATTGTACCCTGGCCTTCAGCAAAAGCTTATCTTGTCCTGGTAACTTCTGTTCGCCGACTTATAAAAAGACCAAACTTTCTGTAAACCTCACCCCAGACTTTGAAGATTACTCCTCTGGGGTCCGCTAGTGTCCATAAAACGTCCCTTCTTCTCCCGAGCTCCTGGCTACTGTGAACTCACTGCCCGCCAACATCTCTGCCATCTTTGAGGTCACGATGTGGTGACCCGATGTCGTGGGCCGCACAGGCTGCTCAGGTCAAACAGGCGGTCCCGTGGGGGAGGAGCCTCAGGCTTCTGGCAGTCGGATCATCCGAGGGGCTTGGCGTGTTCCGCGGGTCCCCCGCGCCCCCACCCCAGCACCAGCAGGAGGATCCCAGGTCAGAATCGGCAGCCACCATGGCGGGGAGCAGTGGGAGATAGGTGGCCGAGGTCCACAACACCAGGGTTGAGGATCCTGAGCCCGGGGTGGCCCCAGGCAGGTAGGGCAGCATCACGGGCCAAGGAGGTGGGCGGGCGACGTTGCGCGGGGCAAGGGGAAGCATTC
The DNA here is from genome assembly GCA_004363535.1 of Dasyprocta punctata. Lineage (NCBI taxonomy): Eukaryota > Metazoa > Chordata > Mammalia > Rodentia > Dasyproctidae > Dasyprocta > Dasyprocta punctata. The sequence goes on along the minus strand of RJWM01003665.1, from coordinate 50,101 downwards.
TGAGCAAGGTGTCCATCACCTGTGTGCTGCACGCATCCAGACGGAGCCGCGGGCAGAGCTCACTGTCAAGGTCACTGACCATTAGGCAGCCGCCAGTGCACTGTCGCCAGCTGGAACTCGGGAGGAGCAGGGTGCCCGCGACGGCCAGCGGCCAGCGAAGGCGTCACGGACGGCGCTACACGGAGCGGGGGGGCCAGGCGTCCCTCCCGGAGGGCCACTCTGTGGGAATTGGTGGGAACTGCAGGCCGGCCGAACAGAGCTCCTTGGACCAGATTAGGTACTCGGATCCTAAATGTCACGGAAACCTGGGGGCGGCCAGCATTGAATGGGATTGCACTGGTGACGATAACCACATCTGATTTCCTCTGGTTGAACGCTTTGGTCCCTGCATTCTGGTCTTGATCACCCACTGAAAGTCATGTGGCTCACGTGGGGACGCACTGAGCTCTTGGCACAGCTCATTCAATGGACTATTTCCCCAGAGAATATTTGTCTTATTTTGCCACCCCTTTCCCTTTGTTATAAGTTGGGCCCAGCAAAAGTAGATGGGCCTTGCCCTGCACCATTTAGGGGCGTTTTGGCATGGTTATTTTATCCATCATCCTTCCACTTCACTTCTGTTTCACAAAGCTGTGTCAAAATGTTTCCGTAGGTGATGACTTCCACAATCTACTGTTTTTAATGTTATCTTAGTTTTGGCATCACTGCACATTTATATACAGTTTCAAGGAAACATGAAGTCAGTCTGACTTGTGTTCCTTGAAATGAAGGTCTCTGTTGGTTGTAGAATCCAGGGTTTCCATAGAAAAACCCATTTTAGCATCTACAGATGCAGAACTCCAACTTTTCTTGAGTGATCACTAAGCATTTAAGATTAGTAATTTCAAATGGGAAATTTATCTGTATCCCAGGTGGAGTTGATTTGAAAATTACATAAGTAAGTGGACATGATATCATAATGCTTAAAGTTCTACAAAAAATGTTTTTATTTCTTGATACGTTTGTTTTACTTGACAGTTATTTAGGATATTATTTGTGTTATGTAGTGTCTTTCGGTTTACTGTTTTAGAAATCAGATGTGTTTTCTAGTAGCTCAATGGAAATGGCATTGTTTGTGAAGGTTCTGAAGATCGTGAAGCCACAGATACGTGTTTCCTGACATCTATACATTCACAATATGTTCATCAACTAGTTTACTCATGGATTCCTCCTTTCACTGTTTTTTTTTTTTTAATTTTATTTTAAAGAGAGTAAAACAGAACAGTAGAATGAAACAAAACAAAACAGTGATAGGACAGTAGGAAATCCAAAATCATTACTATATCGCATATTGTTATCCTCTAAATTGTTGTTCAGACTACCTGTCCCAGGCTTGCAAAGTCCATCAAACAACACAAATGTCAGGTTGCTTCCCTACTTCAGTTATTACCACCTCAGCCTGTGTCACATCTGGTTGCTTATGGGGGGAGGGGCACAGGAAGCAAAGGCAGCTTCCTCGCTGCTTCTCCCCAGCTGGCAGGGCCTTCCCTGGCACGTGACGGGGCTGCATGGCTTCCCTGCTGCTTTTCCCGGGCCAACAGCGCCTCCTCTGGCACACAGGGAGGCTACACAGCTTCCTTGTTGCTTCTCCACAGCTGGCAGGTTTTCTTATTTTTGCTGGATTCCTGAATTCTCTCACTCCACATGCTTCTAGTTTCAGTTCAGATCCTTTCTGTGTCCATGGGACCCACTTCTCTCCTCCTCCTCTTTCTCATGGTGCTATATTCCAGGGTCTGGACACCAAAACTTGGAGAGGTCCTTTCTTTGCTGCTCACCATGCCGCCATTTTCACGGAAGTTCCCTCCTTCCACTATCGTTAAGGATGTGCAATCAACCAGATACTTTATTCTAAGTATTGGGAAGACATTGTCTAGATTCTTATTTTTTTAAGTTTTGCAAGCCATATACAGTTTCTGTAGCTCCTCCTCTTTTTCTTCAGCAACTCCTTCAAACCATTCCTTAGCTCATGAGTCATATCAAATGGGCCAAGGGCCCGATGTGATCTGAGGGTCATTTATTTTGCCACTTCCTGTTCTATGCCTTGGTAGAGGAGTGTTCCAGTAAATCGTGTATTTCAGTAAATCACCTGTTTGAACCAATCACTGGCCTCCCAAATCATGTCCTTGTTCTCCTACAGTCTAATCAATACCTCATGATCCTGGTATATCAAATCATTCCACTCAAATCTCTCCCTGGCTTACTCAAGGCAAAAGCCTAAGTCCTCAAAATGCCTATGAAGTCCAGCGGTCTGGGATTTCCCTTCCATCTATGATTTCATTTTCTTCCCATCTCCACTTTGCTCTCTCTGTTTCCCCCCAGCCGATACTCTTTGTGCATTGAAGATTCACTCTACCTTTCTGACCTTCCCTCTGGTTATTTCCTCTGTCGGTGACACTCACTCTCCCACACACCTGCTGCAGCTCCATCACAAGCCTCCTTGTATTTCAGCTCCCCTACGTGACCTTCCGTGGTCATTCAACCCCTAATTGCAACCACCCCCAACCAACCAGCACTCTTTTTCTCCCTTTCTTACTGTCTAGTTCTCCCCACTAGGTAACCAGTTATACTCTTTATTTTGCCCACTCATTTATGCTCGCATATTTGTGTTTGTTGATTTATATTTGCCTCCCACCCCATCATCTCACTGGGAGGTGTAGGCTGTTATTTGTTCCCTGCTGTATTCCTTGGACACCCCGCTCTATTCCTGTCACCCACACAACATGCCCAGGATGTTGTACATCTTTACACTTTTACATTGATAGCATGAGGTATGTATCATTGCATATCGTTTATTTTTCTGTTTTTTTAATTTCAACCTCCAGGCCAATACATTCTTTCATTTTATTGTTTGGTCCTTTTCTGACTTTTACATTTTTTTCTTATATTTTTAATTCTTATGGTAAAAGATATGTATAGCAATTTATAAAACAAGTACATTACTTCTTTCCTTCATTCCTTGTTTTCTTTTCTTTTTGGCTTTTATTTTGTTTTGGTGTTTGTTTGTTTGTTTGTTTTAGCTTTTTTTGTTTTGGTTTGCTTTGGTTTGTTTTGGCTTCTTGTAGTACTAGGCTTCTTGCTGAACCTAGGCGCTCACAATGAACAACGTGCCCCATCTCTCTCTCTCTCTTTTTTTTTTTTGTGAGAAATCTCACTGAGTTGCTAAAGTGCCAAAACTGGCCTCTAAGTGCCATCATTCTGCCTCAGCCTCACAGACTGCTGAGATTACAGACGTGCACCACACACCCTGCAGCAAGTCATTTATTTCAATATAACTCAAATGTGAAGACTTTTTATTTTTTTGTACTGGGGATTGAACTCATGACCTTGTGCTTACCAGACAAGTCTTTGAGCCACTGAGCTAAATCCCCAGCCCAAATGTGAAGATTTTAAAATACTTCATTTAACTGTAATCAGAGGCAAGTAGATGCCAAATTTATTTGTGTTTCTTTGGTCATGCTTCATGCCTATGCCCTGATGTGTGCAGAATACCGTGTGGAGGTTACTTGTGGTTAGTTGTGCCGTATTAGTCATAAAAGGCACATAATTCATGATCAGTGTAATCAATCGTGACAAGAAAATGGGTGAGTCAGTGTTGACCTCAGGAGAAATGAATGTACATGATGCTTTCCAAACTTTCCAAAGTGTGTGTGTGTGTGTGTGTATTCATTTATGTTTAAGGGAGAACAAATTAATCTTGGCTAATGTTTTGTTTGTTTGTTTTACTAATTTTTATTGGTAAATTTTAGATATATAAATGATTACATTCATCATAGAAAATTTATACCTGTACGTGATATATCTTGATTTCTGTTTTTCCCAGTTCTATCCCCTCCCTTCAACCCCTCTTCCCCTCCTTATTCACAAAATTTTGTTTCCATTTTATCTTTCTTTTCTCATTTTTTCTTTTCCCTTTTTTTCTTCCCCCCTCCCTCCCCCTAGTTCCCCTTGCCTTTTGAACATTTTCTTACCATTTCACAGTATCTATTATACATTTTGGTCCTTATTTACACTTCTGGTTTTTCACACCAGGGAAACAATGTTGTATTTAAACATGTGTGCCCAATTTATTTCATCCATTTACCTATAAAATTCTCCAGTTTATCATTCTTTATGGCTGAGTAGTACTCCATTGTATAAAAAGATCACATCTTTTTTATCCATTCATCAATTGATGGGCATTTGGGTTGTTTCTGAGATTTATTCATTACAAACTGTGCTACTATAAACATGGGTGCACATATATTGCTTTGGTATGATGTTTTTATTTCTTTTAGGACAATACCAAGAAGGGGAATAGCTGGATCAAATGGGACCCCTAGTTCTAGTTTCTTGAGGAACCTACACACTGATTTTCATAGTGGCTGTCAATGTTGTTGAACATTTTTTCATATATTTATTTGCTGCTTTATTTATTTGCCCATTTTTGAATTAGATCTTTTAAGGGGGCACTGATTTTTTTTCATTTCTTTATACGTTCTAGATAGTAGTCCTTTGTCTGAGGAACAATTGGTTAAAAATTTTTCCCACTCTGTGGGTTGTCTCTTAACTCTGTTGATTTCTTTTGCTGTGCAAAAGGTTTTTAACAAGATGGGATCCCAAGCCGGGCATGGTGGCACATGCCTTTAATCCCAGCGCTCAGGAGGCTGAGGTAGGAGAAGCGTTGTGAGTTCGAGGTGGGCTTGGGTTACAACGCGAGCGCAAAGCCGGACCTGTGCTACATAGTGCGACCCTGCCTCAAAAAAACTAGGGCCAGGAGTTTGGCTCAGTGGACTGCAAGGGCTAAAATATTTATCATGTGTCCATTTGTAGAAAAAGTTTTCTGGCCCCAAATCTAGGTCCTTCATGTTGTCATATAAAATTTGAAATTATCTTATCAATTTGTGGAAAATAAACCTGCTAGGATTTTCATAGAGGTTGAGTTGAATCTCTGAATCAATTTGCAGGGAACTGCCATTTTAACAGTAAGTCTTGCAATCCACGAACATGGTATTTTCCTTCATTTATGTGGATCTTCAGTTTCAGCAATTTTATGGATATCAATGAACAGGTTGCACATTTTATTAAATTTATTCCTATTTGATTCCTTTTGATACTCATAAAATTTTAATTCTACAAGGTGCAATAAAAATGTGAATGTTTAAATTTTTAAAAATTTATTACAGTAAAAAAAACACACTGCCTTTAATCCTCTCAAAATACTCCCCTTACTTCAAACATCACTTTTACCACTTTCTGAAGCCATTCTGGAAAGGCCTGGGGCTGGTGGTCTGGGCATCTGCTTGGAAGATGGCAGTGTGCATTGTCTTAACTGTGGGAGATTTCCTCCTGTCTTGTTTTTGAAATCCAATGTTTTGTTCCATTTTACTGTTCTGTTTTATCCCTGCGTCTGGTAACCTGAGCAACTATTTTGAAGATAACAGTGTGCAGTGTTGTTCACATTGTTTTGTTTTGTTCTGATTTATTGTTTTGTTTTATTCAATGTTATGTTTTGGTTGGTTTTATTGTTTTGTTTTGGTTTTGATATGTCTGATGGTATGGACAACTATTGTGAAGATAGCAAGATATATTATGGTAGCCATTGTTGATTTCCTCTTATCCTGTTTTTAAATTCTGTACCACTTTCACTGCTTTGTTTTGATTGGCTTTATTCTGTTTTGTTTTGTTAGGTTCTGCTCTCTTTAAAACAAAACAAAAAAAAATTCTGCACAACAAAACAAAACAAAAAGCAAAACCAAAAAACATTGCCATTAATACACCTCAAAATACTTCACCTTAGTTCAAAAACATACTGATTTATTCTTGGCGATGTGTCCTTAAAATAAGTTTTTAAAAATTTAAACACCCACTGTATCTTTTTATCACTGCCTGTATTTTCAGATCATTCACTGATATTGTATGAAAATACAGTGGATTTTTGTATCTTGTGACTTTGTTAAACTTGGTAATTGTTCTAGTAAGTTGTTGTTGTTGTTTTTTGCGGCACCAGGGATTGAACTCACCTCGCGCCTGTCAGACATGCGCCTAAGTCACTGAGCCAAACTCCCAGCCCTGGTTTTTTGAGGCAGGGTCGCACTGTGTAGCTCAGGTTGGCCTTGTGTAGCTCAGGTCGGCCTTGTGCTCGTAGCCCAAGCTGGCCTCAATCTCACAATGCTCCTCCTACCTCAGCCTCCGGAGTGCTGGGATTAAAGGCGTGCGCCACCACGCCCGGCTTCTAGTAAGTTTTGGTATTTTCTTAGAATATTTTTACATGCATGAGTATGTCATCTGCAAATGAAGACTTTGTTAGCTCTTCCTTTCCAATCTGTATACCTTTTTCTTGCTGTATCATGCTGGCTAGAACCTCTAGTAAAATACTGAATAGAAGTGGTGAAAGCAGACAGCCTTGCCTTGGTGCCAATCCTAGGGAAACATTAAGTGTAATGTCATCTTGCTGCTGGCTTCTTGTAAATGCTGTTATCACATCGAAGGATTTTTGGTATAATTTTAGTTTTCTGATTTCTTTTTAAAATCATATGTTGGGTTTCAATACAATTATACAGGTCTTATTGTTTATTTTGTTGATATGATGTATTGCAGTGATTCTCTGGAGAAATTTTTATCAACTAGGGAGGAGGGAAAATCTGGTGAGTAGAGGAAGATTCTGCTCAACATCCTTCAGTGTACAACAGATTATGTAACTTAAAATATCAGTACTGCTGGTAATGGGAAACCCTGGTGCATTACATAATTGGTTTCTAAATAGCAAACCAAACTTGCACTCCTAGGCTAAACTCCACTGGGTAATACAATACGGTCCTTTTCGGATATTGCTGAATTTGACTTGCTAGTCTTGAGTCAGGTGTGGTGGTGCACACCTGTATTCTCAACACTAGGTTGGCTGAGGCAGGAGGATCATCTTGAGTTCGAGACCAACCTGAACTACACAGCTATACCATGACTAAAAAACAAAAAAAAACCTTGCATCTTTGTTAAGAGTAGTAGTCTGAAGTTTTATTTTTGTGTGGTTTCTTACTCTGGCTTTGAATCTGACTGCTAATGGTCTCACAGAATGAGTAGAAAAGCTTTTCTTCCAAAAGACGTTGTATGGGTTTGTTATTATTTTTAGTTTGATACACTTTATCAGTACATGTAACTCATAAACTAGCTGTTTAGTTCTGGACTAGGACTTCTGTGACTTGTTAAGTTACAAATTCAATTTCTTTACTTGATTCGGGTTTTCTTTTCTTTTTTTTAATTGGGAATCGAAGTTTTTCTTGTCAAGACAGTTTTGGTAAGAATTCATCAACTTCATTAATCATTTTCAGATTTGCATAAAGTGTTCATAATACTCTTTCCAATTCTTCTCATTTCAATGGATGAGTAGTGATGACCTCTTTTTCAGATCACATTCTGGTAACTGTGCAAACACTTCACTCCCGACCCTTGGTCATTCTTTGCAACCATTGTTTTTATTTTGTCTATCTTTTCAAAAAGTAAATACCCCTTTTAAAATTATTTTTTATTATTTTCCTGCTACCTGTTTCATTTATTTCAACTGTGATCTTTATTTCCTTCCTTCTGCTTACTTTCAGTTGCATGTGCTTTTTTGGCTAGTTTTTTTTTAGTTTATTTTTAGATACTTCCTGTTTAAAGTTACACATTTCAGCACACTGCAACTCTGCCCTCCCAAGATTTTGATATATTGCTTTCACATACAAAATATTTTCTAACTTTTCTTAGAATTTCTTCTGACCCATGGGTTATTTATAAGTTATTTAATTTCCACATTTTAGGAATACCCTAGTTTTCTTAGACTTCTAATTCCCTGGTTTCCAACAGAATATATTTTGGATGACTTGAATCCATTCCCATTTATTAAAACTTGTTTATGGTACAGAATACATCTATCTTGGAAATACATACACGAGTAGAATGTTATTCTGCTTTGGGTGGAATGATCTGAGTTTCAATTAGGTAAGGTGTTTGACAGTGCTTTCAATTTTTAAACTCTTGATTTTTTGGTGCATACTACCAGTGACTGAGATAGGTGGTGAAATCACAGTAATGGTGGCTTTGCCTATTCCTGTAGTCCTAACGGGGGTCCTCTTCAACTAACTTTGTCTTTTTTTTTTTTTGGTGGCACCAGGGATCAAACTCACAACCTCATGCCTGCCAGACAGGCGCTTAAGCCACTGAGCCAGTCTCCCAGCTCTAGTTTTTGAGGCAGCGTCGCACTATGTAGCTCAGGCCGGCCTTGGGCTTGCGTTGTAGCCCAAGCCGGCCTCAAATTCATAACACTCCTACCTCAGCCCCCGAGTGCTGGGATTAAATGCATGTGCCACCATGCCTGGCTTACTTTGTTATTAACTGACCACCTTTCGCCGACAGTATTGCTTTGAAATCTGTCTGAAATACATATGAACACTCCAATTTTCTTTTGTTTAGTGTTAAGATGGTATGTACACATTGTATTAATTTTCTTTTGCTAAATATCAAACCATCCAAAAATTTAGAGGCTCACAACAGCACACATGAATTTGGAGTTTCTGAAGTAGCTGGACACAGCTTGGTTGAGTTTTCTATGTTCTCTCCTAAGCTGCAGGCAAGTTGTTGGCTAGGTACTGGCCATCTCAAGGCCCAACTGAAGGGTCCATTCCAAGAGCACATGGCTATTGGCTGCACTCAGTTCCTGGCAGGTTGTTGAACGAAGAGCCCAAGTTCTTTGCTGGCTTTTGGGTAAAGCCGGCCTCGGACCAGCTACATGGGCCGCTCCAACCCTGTCAGCTTCTTTCAAGAGATGCAAACAGCAAAGTCAATAGTGTGCAAGCAAGACAGGGATCATAATCTAATTTAACCTAAGTGTAGAAGTGACATCCCATCACCTCTGTGTTCCACTGGTTAGGAGTAAGCCCCTAGGTGTAACCCACACACAAAGGCATGACCACCAGAAGGCAGGAATCACTCACTGGAGACTGCCACATCTCCCCTGAAACTATAGGTTACCATGGGATCCTTCTGAGAATATCCATGTGCATGCCCTTGTCATTATGGAATCGAGAAGTTCCTTTATTCTGTGGGATTTCACCATACATTTTCCACCTACTTGCATGTGTCTACCTTATTTCAGAAAGAAAATAAATACATGCAAACTGTCATCCTGAACTGGAATGCATTTTTTTCTTGATCTGCACTTAATAGATTTTTGAAAAATGCCAAAATATATCTAAGGCTATGATACGAGACACAAAAAAACCTCTCAACATACATTAGTACAGCATTTCCCAATATGCAGATAAAGAAACAGATTCAGAGGAGTTGGAAATCATCTAAAGGTAGAAAGGCAACTATTTTGCATATATGCAAATCAAATGACAAGCCCCTTGATGATTCAGATAGTTTTCAAACTCTTTTGGCAAGGGTTGAAGAGCCAACATGCTAACAGTAGTAGTCATGGGGTAAAGGCTTCAAGCTAAATCTTGTCAAATAAGGAGATGTTTGAATCAGAAAGCTAGACAGAACTTTCAGGAGATAACCTTCTAAGGTGGTATTATTCAGAATTTTAGTAGCTGTTGGAAATTATATCTCATATATTTAAATGAGATTAAATTATGCAACACATTTAACCTTTCTTAAGCCGAAGACATTTTGGAACATTAAAGCATTCTGAAACATTCAAGAAGGAACATTTAAGAAGTTACTTTGTGAAGATCTGGCGGCTTATTAATAGTTATTTCAAATCTAGTGACAGTGGGAAACACTTTAATCCAACAATCATTTCTGGCCTTTGTTTTTCCCTTAACAGTACAGTGCCCAGGTGAGCAGAAAAGGGACAGATATCCACATGACCTTCTGCGCACACTCAGACACTGCATTCTTCATTACTAAGATACGGTGCTGCGAAACACCCCTCCACTTAGGTTAAGTATCTAGTTATAATAAAGATGAAAGCTGGGCCACCATGGAGGTAGGCAACTGTAATCCTCACACTTGGAGGCAGACGGGAGGGTCACAAGTGCGAGCCATCCCTGAGCAATGCATCACAGGGAATCTGTCTCAAAGTAAAAGATCTCAGGTCAGAGCCTAGTGCTAAAAAATGAAACCACACAAAAAGTGAAAGCTGGGATAAATTACATGTGACCTGTTTTCCTAACAAAGCAGTTTATGTGCTCACATAAACCAGCTATCAAAATGAGTTTCTTAAATTTTCCTATAGCAAGTTTCTCAATCTTGATATTTGAGTTCTTTCTGTATTATTTTCTTATACATGATGTAATCCATAATAAATGTCTAAATTAAAAAAATAAAACATTTTGGTTTCTGTTTCTTACATTTCTTGTAGTCTGAACGTACTTACTTTGGGAAAGCATACAAAAAAATAAATTCTGCTTGAGAGTTCTAAGATCATCCTTTCTGAGGGGATCTTGGTGTCCCCCATATGACTAGTTAGCAGTTATTAATACTTACAATTATTATTCTTTCGATAACTGGAGGGAATATTAACAGAAAATTAAGATATATGAATATAAATTTAGTGACTAAACTTGATACTTTTAACCAAATAATTAGTAATTTTTAAAAGAATAATGACATCACTCTCTTGGCCTGCTTCCTACACGTATTCCTAAAAGGAATGTAAGCCCGTATTAAGACAGACTATTACATTCTTTGACCTTTATATTTTACTTAATTATAAGCTTATTATGAACAAGTTTTGATTATAACTTACCTTTATCAATAGTACAATGAAATTAAATCATATAAAAATGTTTTTTCATTAATTTAACCAGATGCATCAACAATGTGATTTATTTTCAGTTATGTAATAAAAACACTTTGGTGACGATTTTTCAAAAATGAATAACCTCAGAATGAAAATGGTCATTAAAAGATTTCTACGTTTTGCTTTTTTATAAAAATCAATACTTAGAATTTCACAGTGAAGAGGTCCTAAATTCCTTGTACAACATGAAATTATATAAAAATAGAAGACATAGACATCTTTAAATCTTTAATCCTTTGATTAGGCAGCAAGCATATCACTCTTCCAGGCCAAACACTGCTTAAACAAAAAAGAAAATAATGACGTGCAAAATATTTACAAAATATGCAAAGCACACAATAAAGACGTCTCCCTATATACATGTGTCATATTACTAATGAAGCTAAAACTTCTACTGTGTGCTCTAATGCAATGTAAATAAAATTACAGCACATCCCTCAGATACAGCACCGTGGCCCATGTCTGGGACAGAACAGAATTTAGGTGAATCACAAGGTACTGAATAGCTGGACAGATGCTGGTACTGACCAACTTGACGGACATGTCCCACATACTGTGTACTGAAGGTCTACTGACAAGAGACAAGACAATAAAAGCTGTCAGGTATAGAATATACAAATGCAAGACAATATAAGTGCTTTAAAAATCTCTAGATACTTTCTTTTTATATAACTGTCCCCCATGGCTTCTAAAGTAAAAATAAGTATAAATTCTTTAATGTCAAGAATTTTAAATTAGTTAAATTTTATCTGACTATAATCCAGGGCAGGAACTATTTAAGATGATTCAGTGAGAAAGGACCTATCCTGCAAAACATTTCCAGTTATGTAGTATCCTTATGAAGTGGTCTAAACTTGAATATTAAAACTCATGAATAAATTTAGATCTACAGTGCTTTAAAGCCGTAGAGCCAAAGGAAGGGACAATCTTTCCAATACTTTAGGAATATATGACCTCTCAAAACTGAAAGTGGGGCCTTTGATGGTGACTGTGGTGAAGTGGTCCTAAATGTCATGAGAATGTGCATGTGCAAACATTTAGCTTATGTTCCACTAGCACAGCAATCAACAGTGATCTGTCCCTCGGTACAGTTCTGATTCCAATATGAAATCATCATATCAAAAATACCAGTAACACATTGAAATACTATCACTTGGAAATATTCTTCACAGGTGCATTTATGATTATGTATTGATCAAGAAGACTTGAAGTCTTTTTTTTTAACAGCACAATTGTGACAATATACTGATACGTTTTTAGATAATAAAGAACAAATTCTTAAATTCATTTTATGAAATAATGCTGATTTAACCCCAAACCAAACCTTTGAGTACAGGTTGGTTGCAAGGAATACATAAATGTATCCAACTAGTACAATACATATTTACCAAGAAAACACCCTTCATATTAAATGCAGACTATAGTAAGAATGAGGGTAATGTTAAGTTCAGAACTTAAACACAAGAAGGGTATTGTAAAGGTTTCCATAACGACCATCTCTACATATCTGACAAAATATAATTATCTTCTAAAGTCTCCAAATGTAGGTAACTACTAGCTAAAAGCAAATAGCATTTAGAAACATAATTTTTAAAAATTAACTACATTTTCAAGGAACTTAAAGATACTGTATTTCAGCAAATTAAGTCCTCACTTGTATGTAAAATTATTATCCAATCCTCTTATACTGATGGATGACAGGGTCAATGACCTTTATTTAAAGGACTAGGACTTTGTACTAGGACCCTAAACTGTATGTTAAAGGGTTAGTAGGTTTGGTACATTCTTTGTGGTTTCATATAATTGCTTTGCAATTGATTAAAGTGCTTTCTTTTAAAGGAGCATATTCAAATTCCTTTAGAAAAAAAGCAACATATTTTGAAAAAAGGGATATGCAGCTATAATTTCTTAAATATGAATACAATGAACACATATCAAAATCTAAAATGCAGGCTATTTATTCTTGCACTCCTAACATAGGAAAAAAATTTTTTAATTAAATAAAAGAAAAAAGTCAAACATCCTTAACTTAAAAAACTTAAGGAGTTTTCACAATTCCTAAGTCAATAATCCTGTACTAAGAGCCTTGACTATGAAGAGGCAGGAATATAAAGAACCTCAATAAAATAAATACAATAAAAACAAAAAACCCCTTGGTATATAGAATAAATTTTTTTTTCCTTTTATGAGATCACATTGGTGAACATAAAAGTCTAAAAAGGAGGGTAACCTGAAAGCTTTTTGTTGTGTAACATTTTAGTTTAGTGAACTAAAAAAGTTCTTAGACATCCACTTAATGTTAGGCCACTGCCACAGAATTATTTTGCAGCCTCAGTATCTAGATAGGATTTTGTTTTCCTCATTTGCATCAGTCAGATGAGCACTGGCATAATGATGGGGTGAAAAGTTACTGCAGCTCTGTCCAACTTAATTTTAGTGCAGTGAGGACTGTGAATCTGTCTGAATTCCGATTAGTGATGGTGGCTGCTGACCACCAACCGTGGACAACACTGGTCTTGGGTTTAGACGGGGTGGCATGGAATTAGCAGGGCGAATGAGAGGTGGTGGAGGCTGATTTAGAGTTGGCCGGGGCTGGATGAACCGAGCCTGCTGCTGCAGAGGAGGAGGCTGCCGGTGAAGAGCAGGGGCAGCTGGCAGTGTTGGACGAAGCAGTGGAGGAGGCTGGTTCAGAGTGGCAATGGGGGCTGTTGGTGTTGGAGTGGATGATGGGGCAGGAGGTGATGGACCCAGAGTCCGAGGAGTCTGTGGGGTCTGTGCCTAGAGGTGAGGAAACAAAAATACACGCATGAGATGTTACATCCTAGTGAACTAAACAAAATATAGTTTGGGCTGTCACAGGAAAAACAAAACAAATCAAAATAAAACAAAAACATAACACCAGTGTTTATTGGAAGCACAAGCTTCTTTTATTTTAAACAAAACAAAACAAAAAACAAAAAACCGAAAAAGCAATGAGGCTACCAAACAGGCATCTTTATTAGTAAACAGCTTAACACTGGAAATAAAAATAAGACTATGGAAGAACAATACACTCTCCATTCTGCTAGGATCAGAAATTAGCATGTCATTATGACTCAGGAGCCACGAGAGGTGCCACTGGGTAAGTGTATTGTCAACCTTTCATGCTCAGTTAGCTAGTCCTCTGACAGCTCGGCCTTACACAACACCACACAAAATGGTGACTCCTCAACTCATATTAGCTCAAATTCCAGACACAAACACACCTCCTCTTCTTCATCAGTGCTCTTCCCTGATGGCACATTAGAAGCACTTTTTGTCTCCTCCCCTAAAGTAGAAGCATCACCATTAGAAGCCTGGGTTCCTTGTTCTGCTTCCCACTCCTGCAATACCTCCTCTAAGTTAAACCGACGCCTGTAGTTTACAAAGAAGTTCTTCACTTGGCCAACAGTCTTGTTGCCAATTACATCTGCAATAGCTTGAAAATCTTTACCATATTTGCGGACACCTGGAAGGCAAAGTAAATAATACACCTGTGAAGGATCAATAAGGAGAGCTGTGTGTACTAAACATCATGCACACACAAAAGATACCAGCAATGAAAATCCTTTCTGAAAAACTCTTCTCAGTTCTGTTTTGAGATAAGAGGCTAAGACATCAGGGTCACAGATGAAAACTATCAATTACATCATTTCACTGGGCCAGTCACTTGGCTTCAACTGAACAATCAGAAACTTACCATTGTTTACATACTCAGTTATTTTCTCCAATCCTCTCTTGAACTCTCAAATATAGTCCATTTATTGTAAAGCATTGAATTCTTTGTTCCATCCTCAATTCCACATTCATTTATTTCCCTAGTAGCCAGTCACCTAAATTTGAGCAACACCGTTTGTAAACAAAACAGGATGGGAATGAGCCATCTTTTATCCCCTCAATGGACTGAGTGAGTAGCTGCAGAGTTTCCCCTTAATATTAAGACAAACATTGTAATTTTGGTTTTAATACTAACTTCAATGGGATTATCTGCCTATATCCCTCCACAGTACCAACAAATAGAAATTAATTAAAATGTAAAAAAATGATCACAACCTGATAGGTTAAGAAAAGGATATTTTTGCCAAGTCAGCTGCATGTCAGCTCATGTATTGCTTCTCAGCTGTGATTAGGAGGGGCTCTCAGCCACGTGGTACAGCCTAGCGAGTAAGGTGAGGGTGGTGCTGACATCTAAGAAGGGCTGTGCACTGCTACTTCAGGGCTTAGCTTTTCACCAGGGAAGTTTCATTACAATCAAGGATAGTAACTGATTTATGAAGCTGAGATTACTAATTATGCCACAGAACTTAAAATGAGTAACTTGCTTTTGAAGGAATTATACTTTTTGCTTAGCTCAAAATAGAAAACTTGTCAAAAATTATTTTATACTTTGTAACTGCTTTTTAAAATACCAGAAAACAATTATTCAGTAAAGGGATAAAAACAAAGACCAAGATGGGGGTTTGCACAAAATTAATATGTATGTAATCAGATAATAAACTAATAAGGATATATTAATATCCCAAAGAAATGCTGTATTCTTGATACCAATTAATTGAAAGCAATATCATAATGTGACATGACTTTACTTTTTAAATTAGGCCCTTATATTACTTTGAGAATTGGGAACAAGTATCTCTAGCTACATTTAACTAGCTGGGGTTGACCTACAGGGAGTTCCTTTACCTTAGAGCATGGAAGATGGGAGATCTGACATTATATCCAATTCTAAATGGAGAATTTAGGGTTAGTAACTTATGCTCACTTGCACTGATCACAAAGGAAAGGCAGATTATATGACAGCAAAGTATAAACAATGTACATTGTTCACAATTTTCAGCAACATAAATGAATTTATATCCCTTTAAATCCATGGGCTGATTTACAGTTTGAAGTTCACAGTTAAAATGAATTCTAATAGTGACTACATTCCACTAAGGGTTTATTTGGTAATAAAAATTCCAGGTTACCTCACAGTAACAGTTACTGTTAAGACATTCAAGTGCTTTCCCACTACTGACACTTTAGAGAACAGCTTAAAAAGACTGAGTTCTGTGCCACTGCTAAATTTGAGACAGCTGCACTAAAAACTAACTGCTGATGATGAACCAGATTGTTTATCAGTGTAGTGATTTTTCATAAGGGATACTTAATTTACATTCTAGAAATGCCAAAACCTGAGTGTGCAAGTTTAGAAACGAAAACTTTAACACTAGGCTTAGATCTTTCCTATTCCTAACAAGTAACATAAAGACTCTGACCCCTAGTCTGAAGATAGAATCCACGATACCTGTATGTCTTACAAAATATATTCCCCAAATTGCATAATTCTGAAATTGTCTCCAAGACTGTTTTCATTATGTAACTTTCTGAAGCTAATCCTTTTGACTTTGCTCAATTCTTTCTTCCTCAATGGATTTTACCTTGTCACCTAATACTGTCACATTTGCAAAATTATAGACTCTAAATTTACACTACTTCCTGCAAGAGCTTTAGATTTTCTAAAGACTCTGGGTGGCAAGGACTTCTTCCAAGTCACCAGGCATGTTATTAGCTCAGGTAAGCGAGTCTACAGCCTCAAGGCTCAGAGCCTCCTGTAGACCTCTGTGGTTTGGCTGAGGATCCCAGTCTGTCCTGAGAACCTATGTGGCCAGATCCTAATCCCCACAGTCTACAGGATGACTGGTCAGGGCTTACAGCAGCTGGAGCGCCTTGCAGTTGCCTCCAGACCGAAGCAGCCTCATCCACTGCCCCAATGTGTTAATTTTTCTACCAAGTTTCATAATGTCTTCTGTGTACCATGATGGAAAGAAAGTTTTAAAGTACTATCCTACAGAATGCACATGAGCACCAGCAATACTATTATGCCAGGTTTGCAAAAAGTGCTCACGAAATGATTCTCCTCTAACGTTTAATTCTATTTTTCTCCCTTAAAATATAGGAAGCATACAGAGAAGACTTCTTTTTCAGTTCACACTCTAACGACACTGCACAACAGCATGTTTAGGCTACAAGATCGACTTCTTAAGCTCTGTGGTCAGCAACCAGGTAAACTCCAGTGAAATGCCAACTGAATTTCCACAACTGCTCCTTCAGAACAATCTCCACCTAGGCTTCTAGGCCAGCCTAGCAGGGGCAGTGACGAGGAGCCATTAGCTTGGCAAGTTAAGGAAGTTACAGTGTTGGAGCTTCTGACTTCTAATCTGTCCACCGGGCATGTGTGTGGAATGGGTAATCTATTCTTTTTTCATACTGTATAAGTAAACCAGATTGCTTTCTCAGCAGGGGAATTAAATATGACAAGTCAATCTCTATACTTGCCCTGAGATCAGTTTTCAAGGGTTAAGTGAGTAACATTTGGAGAACCCTGGAGGAAACAACTTTTTGTAAATTTTCCAGGGAGGAAAAAAATTGTCAAATTTCTAGACTTTATTTGAAAGTTATAATAAAACAATTTGGCTTGCTATGCTGGGAGGTACCTTGTGATATTTAATATACAAAGTTTTGTTTGGAAAATTAACATAAAAATTATTTATTAGGATATTCTGCCCATTTTCCAAACAGTATTCTGTATTACTCAACATTAAAAACCCATTAATATCCTTTTTATATTTCTTACTCATACTTTTAATTTGCTAAAGAAGGTATTCTGAATAACAGTACTGACTTTATTATAGTCATTGTCTGAATTACTCCAAACTCTGAATTAATTTTGTCCATTTGCATTTTTTGAGTTTTGGTTTGCAAGACGGTAACTTCAGGAGACTTTCTCAATTCTAGACATGAAATCAGAATTTGTTTATTTTAGCTAGAAGGGACAATATGGATAACTGCTTTTGTTATATCTAAAAACTGATTTTTAAAATCTGATTTTGGATGAACAAAAACAATCAGAAAAGCAAAACATTAATAGTGGCAAGCTGCTTCTGGGTTGGAAAATTTTAGGAGATACTTTTCCTGCTCCCCCTGCCTTTTTTTTTTTTTTTTTTTTTAATGGCAGTGGGGATTGAACCCAGGGCCTCTGTGATATTGTATCCCCAGCCCTTTTTAATTTGTTTAAAGAAATTAAAATTTTGAAACAGGTCAATTTAAATTGCTAAATTGACCATGTAGGGCTTGAATTTGAGGTCTTGTGGCTCTCAGTCTCCCAGAGTGCTGAAATTACGTTTTCCCTGCTACCTACAAGTACTACCTACAAGTAAAATTCTTGAAGTGAACATATACTTAATTGAAAAGTATAAAATTTTCAAAAATCCATTTTTGAAATAGGAGCACAGGAAGTTCTAGAATCTTTAGGGATGTGATTCTTTTCAATCAACAAGATATAAACTCAAATCATTTGCATATAAGTATTTATTTCTACTGCCTGTAAATCTATTCATAAACTCAACATTAAAGAAGGAAGAAAAAAAAATCAGTAACAGAACAATGATTGGTGCACATAGGTGAGAGCTAAAAGCTGAAATCATGTATTTCCTTTCCAATCTCTTCTGGGTGTTTCATTGCCATTCTCTTTGTTGTACATTAAATTTTATCACAAAAATGCTGAAAATTTTGACTTGTCAATTATTTAAAATAAGCAAATTAGAGAGAGCTGATAGTTATTTTGGGATCTCCATTCTTAGGGCATCTGCTGCCTTTCAGATGCAGAAGCATGAATCTCCTGTTTACACTTCCTTTGTTCACTCATGGACAGACTATCTTTAAATTTTACTGACTGTCTAATCACTGTATCCTCCTATATTATCGAACATTCTGGCCTTTTAAAGTATGAGACAATCAGAAAGAAAGCAATTTCTAAATCTGCAACTTTGTTTCTCTTAAAACATGACCTTCATTAGGTAGCTTTTAATATAAGCATAACAACTTGAACATAGTTCTGTCTTATGTGAGATGGCAGGAAATATGAAGAACTAAAAATTAAAATTGACATTCATGAAATTGGAAAAATTTTTATCCTAAAATAGTACTAAAATTTTAATTAGGAAGCATTTTTTATGGCACCAAGACTAATAAATGAGTATATTAAACAAAAAAAATATCTATTATATTTTGGCAGTGGTCTAAAATTAAAAAAATAGCATATACCATGCTTCTGTCCTCTCCACATTTTGAAAGATGTTTTATCATTTAAATGTATTACTTTCAGCAGGGCGTGGTGGCACATGCCTTTAATCCCAGCACTCAGGAGGCTGAGGTAGGTGGAGTGTTGTGAGTTTGAGGCCAGCTTGGGCTACAAGGCAAGCGCAAGATCGGCCTGAGCTACATAGTGCGACCCGGCCTCAAAAAAACTAGGGCCGGGAGTTTGGCTCAGTGGCTTAAGCACCTGTCTGTAAGGCACGAGGTTGTGAGTTTGATCCCCCGTACCGCAAAAAAAAAAAAAAGTATTTTCTGAAAACAACTAAGTATTGTTCCATTTTACATAGACACACCTAGAATCTAATTTGTTTTTCAATTTTTGCTCAAAAGAATTTTTATCATATGAATATTAATTTAATTTTAGGATAATTTCTAAAAGCATTATAAATTAGAATATTTATATATATGACACAAGCGAGAAACAGGGATATTTTATCATTGACACTGGTCTCACTGCTAACCAATTTATTGAAATAGAAAATTTAGATACTTCAGGTTAGAAGAGATGACAGAACAGTTCTTGGCAAATATTTTAAGTGGTCTAAATTAGTAGCATTAATGATAACCAGCTTGGGGATTCCTCTAGTCTAACACACTCTCAGGTGAGCTATCTCAGCTAGCCTGGTGACTCCTGAAGGTTACTGAAATTATAACATAGGTAAACTAGAATGAACATAATAAAGAGACAGATCACAAAAGTATAAACATATTCCTAATGGATGTGAATATGACTCCCTACTCTCCTTTCCATCAAGGAAGAAAGAAAGGAAAATTTACACAAATGGTTAGCATTTAATGATAATGTGAACAGATCAAATAGGAAAGTGAGGTGGAAAATACATGACTTAAGAACTAGGAAAAACAAATGATCTTGATGCTTGGTTTTAAAAGAGTTACAACAAAAAAGTTTATATAATAGAACCAAAATTTTAATGTAGCACTAGAGTTATTATTTCTTTTACCAGGTCACTGTGATAGTCTACTGTGAGCAAGATAATTATAAAGCATTTCATAAATGATTGTCAAATCAGATATATGTAAAAATCGTTTTGAATATAAAGTGCTATACAAAATAAAACATGTTCATATCAAAACATAAATTACTTCGTAAAACTGTAATGGTCATCAGAGTAACACCACATGAAGATATAAACATTAAAGAAGAAAAAAAAGGAGCTCTTAAATAGCTTCTAATAGCAAACTACACATGCTAAAATACATACTTAATATACTTGATATATTTTAGCCACTGAGACTCAAGGTTCAGGCGACATCACCATATGATTATACCCTTTATAGGACATCATTTCTGGACATTGTATAAATGTGTGGGCATATAAGACAAAATGGTGCCTTTTAATCCTCTCAAAAATAACTGTGTTAGACACACATTGCTTTATATTGATTTATGGTATGTAATAATAACAAAAAACAAAAAGCTCAAAATGAAAACAAAAGTTTCAAAGTCAAAATTAGTAAAAATGAGACATTAACACATACAAAAAGTCCCTCCAGGATTCTAAGACCTGCAGAGTTCCATACAATCTCCTGTATTAACTGATCTAATTAAAAGGTTACTTTTTGAATGTGAATAGACTACCAAGTATGTCTCAAGAGAGGCAATATTTGACTGCATGCATGAATACTCTAGTATTTATAAGCCATGTCCACATATACAGCTCAAGCTATCTACACAGACCCTAGCCTGCCCTTCCCTGAATGCAGTTTTGCGCATCCAGCCCAGTCATAAGATTCAATGGACCATAACACAGACAACAGTGCTGTAGAATAGGGTGGAACCCTGATGTCGTGTAGAGAAATGTTAGTTCACATCTTTCTAGGAAAGCCTCTTCAGAATATCTTTTTGTCAGAACAGTTTCTTGTATTCAGTACAGAATTCACACACTAACCTTTATGCAACCTAACACTAGAAGGCACAGTTAGTTCAATTCTTACCAGACAATATACTAAAATAGGAGAAACTTAAGCTTGACATGAATAAAAGGAATGCCTATTCAAACTAATGCTAGAGCTGTAAGCTATAGTTCTAAATGAATATGGAACAGTCATTGCAAATGCTAATTTTTAAACAAATATTTGAATTATCAGAGTATAATTTTTTTTTTTTTTTTCAGCACCAGGGATTGAACTCACAACCTCACGCCTGTCAGACAGGCGCTTAAGTCACTGAGCCAAACTCCCCGCCCTGGCTTTTTGAGGCAGGGTCGCACTGTGTAGCCCAGGCTGGCCTCTAACTTACAACGCTCCTCCTACCTCAGCCTCCCGAGTGCTGGGATTAAAGGCGTGTGCTACCACGCCTGGCTCAGAGTCTAATTTTAAAGTAGCTATTGCTTTACATCATAACTACATCTTGTTCTGATTCATTCAGAAACTCAGCTCTACAATGATGGCTATGCTCAGTGAGCACCCAGGACCTAGTCTGTACAGATTCAGTTCTTCTATGAAAAGGCTGTCAGGCTAGATGGCCAAATGGAAGCTGACATCCTACTGACACCATCCTTTGACATCTTCAAATCATGTTGACTGGCTAATTCTTATTCCATCTAATCTGAACTGTAGATTCATGTTTTAGTCAATCTTTAATTGTATTATTCTCATCTCTGAATGTTGCTTGGGTAGGGTTTTTGTATTAAAATCTATTCTCTGATTATTTGGAAAGATTTTAAAAAATGTGCTTGCATGTTTCACGGGGGCCCCTCTCAAAGCAGTTTACAAAGACAAAAAGGTCTAAGTACTCAATACAAAGAGGGTTCACTCAAGAAGAAACAAATGTAGACATACTTTAAATCACACAATCACTCCTGCAAATAGTTTATCTTGAAGAAGAAAGCAAAATCCACAGCACTTAATAAAAATATATAAAATTTGCCCAAAAGTAATTCAAACATGAGAAAATCCAAGTTTGTATTTCCAATTTGCCCGAGTGTTCTCATAAAATCATCTGCCATACATCTCAAAAATATATTCTTATACGTAATCCATTAAAATTCAGTATGTTTATTTTTGATGTTCCTTTTAAATAATATATAAAGGTTTCTAAGCGTTTAGAGGTATATCTCTTAGGGCACGATACACTGAAAAGTAAGCAAATTGTTAATACTTTCAGTACCTGACACTTAAAAAAATAGAGAAACACTATTATACGGAGTAATTAGAAAAATGAAAAACATACTACATCCCATTTTCTGCTCTTCATTATGAGTCACCAATGAGTAACACAGTAAGAATGAGCCCAACGGCCAGAGCACTGCAGCAGGGTTGGGCATGCTCCTTCCAAACCAATTACTCCTTGCTGAGAGGCATCAGCCAGTTCAGGACCCAAAATGCATACACTCAGTGTGTCACACCCACAAACATGACACACAACTCCTGGTCACCAGGTCTCTGTGGTGAACACAAGACCCCTTTCTTGATCCACTTCAGAAGAAAGGGAAGAAGAACTATGGTAGTCACCTTTCATGACAAGTAAAATAATTATGAACAACAATAACTGCTTATCTTTAATATACCTTGCACTGCTAGAAGCTGCTCCTCTGTGGTCCAACGGGCATTAATTTTCTGATTTGACTACAAAATTAAAGAGAAGTTTCCTAATGAGGATATGAAGACAGACATTTTTTTCAAAGTGCTTATTTTTAAAAAAAACTTTTTACCAAATCACAGACATGAGTTTACTAAAACTGATTTAAGAAGATTTCATTTCTAGAAGGATTAAAAATATATATTCAGTTACCTTTTACCCACACAGAAAGGTAATGAAAGGGAAATTATCAATTTGGGAGAATGAACACTTGTGCTTTAAACCTGAGATATTAAAATCATTTTCTGATTGCAATGTTCCTATCACACACTGCGGATACTATTTTTAGTTTAGTTTTTAACATTTAAAAGACTTCTCTTTAGAAAGGATCTGTGATTCTAACATTTCTCCTGTTCATACTGAAACTTAACCTTCCTCATCCTAAAACTGTTACAATTTCACAAAGAACATAGGATTGACCTGAGTCCTTAAACATTTCTTTAAATTTCTGAAGCAGAAAGTAACCCATTGATAATAGCAGATACTTTCTTTTTTTCTCCCAAGACCTCCCAATACTCTTCCCAATTTTTTTGGTCAAAACTCATAAATTTAGAATTTTTACTATGGTAGTATTACAATATAAACCACCTAAGCAGAATTCATTAGTTTATATCCACTGATAGTAAACAAGTCTATAGATGGAGGGCCAGAATTACGTACAGCAGCTTGCAGAGACTGCAGAAGGAACTGCCAAGATAAGGTGACTTGCAGTTACATCTGTTTGGTACAGCAAAACAGAAAGAAGGCTTCCTCCAAGAAGGGCTGCTTAGCTTGCAGGGGTAACAGTTTCTACAGTGCACAGTATGGAGGTACAATTTAGAAGGAAGAATGAAACAAAAATTCAAAGCAAATAAACATTTTCTTAGGGGAGAAAAAGTACTGAGAAAAGAAAGAAAGAAAAAAAAAAGGCCTAGAGTAAGAGGGAAAAGTCAGAACAATAATGACCAAATTTCAGAGATTATAAATAGACAACAAGGCAGGTCAGGCAGTAATGAGGACACATGAACAGCAAAAACAAAAAGAGAAAGAGAAGGGATTAAAAAAAAAAACCCAGGACATACACGAAAGGAAGAATGAAAGTGTAAACCAAAGTTTACAAATGAAAAGAAAAAAGATGATATTCCCAAAAAACAGATCAACGAAAATAAAGTAGCAGCTACTGATTACCTACAGGTAGGTAATCTGATGCTACCCTGGCTATGAGAAGTAGACAAAGGAAGTCCTCAAACTGCTGTAAGCTCAGGGACTGAGGCAGAAGGATCGCAAACTTGAGGCTTTCCAGGACGGCATATCAAGACCCTGTCTCAAAAACGAAAAAAGCCTGGGGACACAATTCAACATAAAAGTCCTGGTTTGATCCCCCATGTGCTGGTGCATGTGTGTATGTGTGTGTGTGCGCATGCACGATGCACACACATCCTTGCTGCCCATTACTAACTGGTACTGGAACCTATCTAAAACAGCTCCAAGTATTTCACAGTAAATTATGAAAAAAATGGGGCTGATTGTAACTCAATCTGATATATGAAAATAAAGCTTATAGAACTGGTTATTAGAAATATAGCTAATGATTTAGTTAATATGCCTTTAAAATAGGCTTTATTTTTGGCTTTGAAATTCATAAAATGATCACAAAATGGCTGCATTTAAGATTTCAATAATTAATGCCTTTTCTTAATTCTTTGTTAAATTATTCTTTTTTGCAAGTGCTTGCCTATGAGTCGCCCTTTATTTTTCAACTGTTAATTCTTTGGATACTCATCTGCCAGCAATTTCGTGGGTGGGTGAAGTGATTTTCTTGCACTTTAACACACTTCATAAAGGTTTTCATCATTGCAAAGTTTGCAATATTGTTTTGGTTTGTGCTTCATCCACAGTGTGTTAACAAGAACGACAGACAAGGGTGCTGATGAGATGGATGGGACAGGTCACAACAAGGTCACTAAGGAGAGGGTGTTCTCATTGGGCAACTTTTGCTTTTCCATGTATTCCTCAGACCAGTGAGAATTTAGATGCCTTACATACAATACAAGCTGCTGTGAAGAGTAAATATAGCAAAATATGAGTATATCTTCAAAATACATGTGAGAAAACATCTAGCAGTGCCTGAATCAATCTCCAAGGCAGAAACTAGAGGGAAATACAGCATAAAGAAAAGAAGAAGCTAAAGAGAAATAATGTACACCATGAAAAATTACTTTCATCTACACTTCATAAAACTTAGGAAAACATCAGGAGATTACATGAACCCAGGTAACAATTTATAAAAATTAGAAGTACTAGCCGGGCATGGTGGTGCACGCCTTTAATCCCAGCACTCGGGAGGCTGAGGTAGGAGGAGCGTTGTGAGTTCGAGGCCAGCTTGGGCTACAATGTGAGCACAAGGCTGGCCTGAGTTACATAGTGTGACCCTGCCTCAAAAAAGTAGGGCTGGGAGTTTGACTCAGTGGCTTAAGTGCCTGCCTGGCAGGTGTGAGGTTGTGAGTTTGACCCTTGGTGCCACAAAAAAAAAAAAAAAAAAAAAGGTACTGGGGAATGCAAACATAGGAAAACCAGTCACAATGATTAGTGTGTATGTGGCGGGGGTGGGGGAGAACAAAGGAAAACTGGAAGCACCAGAGATTGAGAAGAATTTTAGAATAAAAGTTTCTGGAATGCAAAGAAATGGTATCCCTCATGTAAGGAATACCAGGATGTATGTCAGGAAGAAATGACAAACAAGCCTCGAAAGCTGGTGATGTTTAAAGTAGGATAAAAACCATGGTCAAAGGAAGGACAGTAGAAACCAAGGCTGATAAGCTCACACTAAATTTAACAAGTAATAAGTTCCTTCTGTCATTGGGGTGGGGGTGTAAAGGTGTGTGTGTATATGAAATTAGCACACTTTTAACCAAAATAAGACTTTGAACCTGGACAGCTGGGATGACACTGTTAAGATCTTAGGAAGTTAAGAAATGCTGTGGAAAGGAGAGTCTAAGATTAACATGGGGTAGAGAGAATGAAGTATTTGAATGGTCAGGTACAGTGCAGTTTTACTTGAGAATAAGAGATTCACTTATTCAAACACGTTTTTGAAGAATCTGGGAAATTTTTACAAGGAAAAATAATGGACTAATACCTCACTCAGATATAAGGTTCCAATGCGGGGCTACAAAGTTTTTTTAATTGCATGTCTTTTGTTTTAGAAATCTCTTGAAATGTCCTTACAAAGGTGGCCACGGATAGGCACATAGTCGTCTCAAACATCCACACAGCCAGGTCTTCTTGCAGCACTGGAACAGACACTGATTTTTTAGTTCAACTTCACATGAAGTTGTTGACTTGACTGTAGCGCAGTGCTGTATAAAAAAAGTTTTTATGTCTATTTAAAAACTAGAATTTTCTTCAGTTCAAAGAAATACGTAAGTGACATATGGAAGGTAAAACTGATTAAAAGAGACCTAAATCTCTCAAAAGTTAAAGAAAGAAAAAGAAAGAGGGGCAGTCATCTAAAATGATGACTCAGAAAAGGGGAATCAGGAGTTATAGAATTTGACTTTCAGTGACAAGGTTAATCTTTAAGTAGCAGCTTTGAAGGGAAAATGCAAGAGAGAAGAGCATGGAGGAGTTCACTGTGACAAAATGGAAGCAGTGGAGGAAGGAGAAGGTTGAAGGAGATTTAGGGTCAAAATTTTACTATTCCATTCAGTTACTGGATTTTATATTCTTTTTTAAGCACAAGAAAATTTGGTGTAGATTTCATTTAAAGGAAGATGACTCAAATACATCTAGAAATCTGAAACTGTGTTGTAGCTGTAGCTTGCTAGGTGGTTCACAAAGTATGTTCTTCTATATAGCAAACCCTGGTCTGAGTTGCTGCTGTTTAAAAAGTGTAACATACAATGAAACAATCCAATATAATATTATTATATAGCACTCTAGAACAATCTTAGACATCCTCAGCGAATTCAGCATTTTCACACTTTTTCTGTTAAACCCATTGGACTTCCCATATTTCTACTTTTGTCAGTGGTAGATGTATACGCTCTCTGAGTCAAAAGAGCTGGAAAAGGTTACGACATTAAACCTACCCAAAGCTGAAAATTCTACACAATGTATCAGACACAAAAATGCTTACAGACAGGAAATTTTTAGCTTCAAAAGCATTCCTTTTGCATTTATAATTATTCTCACTTCCTAGATTTAGTCATCTCCTTGCCCCACCTACTTAATGCCATCCAAACAAATTAAAGTATAACAAAGTATACCACTTTTACCCCACCACATGCATATACTCTTAAGAAGGCACATTAATTTCCTGCTTTGAATATTCTTTGGGGTTTCTCACTTGTTTCCATTACTATTCGTACCCAACCCTATTTATACTCCCTTACCATTATTTCATGCTTAGTATTTTAGCAGCTGTTAGTTAAGTTTCCCTGTTCTAATATACCCTACACAACATTGCCTGGATAATTTGCCTACTATTAACGTTTAAAATTACATTATTTCCTCTACTGAAGAAACCTCAATGTTCTTCCTTGACTTAGAAGTCATGCATCTCTCCCCAGCTTTCACAAGGACTGTTACACTCAGCCTCTGCCCATTGATCTGTCACGAAGCAGCCCTTGTGCAACCTTGTGAATATCTCTCACTCCTGTCCATTCCTCCTCTTTATCAAGTCTGCCTTCCTAAGCAGACAATATAATATTCTCTCCTCTCCCCAGTCCTTCCCCTGCAGTACTAGGGATTGAACCCATGGCCTTTGCATGGGACACTCCTCCCACCCCCGCCATCTCTCCAAGGTGCCAAACTACCTGGGTTAGACTCAAAATTGTGATCTTCCTGTCTGACTTCTCACTGTACTAATATTACAGGCATGTGCCATGTGCCATCAAGCCCAGGTGACAAGACAGTTCTTGAGAAAAGTGTTTTGTATTTCCATTGAATCCTTGAAAGCACTTAGCACAATAATGAGCACACAGTAGGTGCTCAGAAAACACTTGCTGCTTGGTTTGTTAAGAGTGTTTTTAATTTCCCCCACTAGGTTTATATTTTGAATATACTATTGAACACGACATCAATGCTTACATTGTTCTCTGCCTGGAATGCCCTCCACTGCACTTAGTGCATGTGAAACTCTCACTTATCTTTCAAAGCTCAGCTGAAACACTCCCCCCTCCAGGAAATCATCCCTGATTATCCTAACCAGAATGGGGAATGCCCCATTGTTCCCTGCAGCATTTGGCTTATGAATCTACCACACAACTTTTGGCAGTTTGTCTTCTAATATTCAGACTATAAGCTCTTTTAAAGCGGATGGCAAAATCACCTCATCTTCTCTTCATCTCTATGTGTTCTCCCTTCCCCATGCACACTTCCCACAGTGCCTAACACTGTCTCACAGGAAACAAGTGATCAATAAACACTTGTGGGCTGGGCATAGTGGTGCACGCCTGTAATCCCAGCGCTGAGGAGGCTGAGGCAAGAGGACTGCCACAAGATTGAGGCCAGCGTGGGTTACACAGTGAGTTCGAGGCCAGCCTGAGCTACATAGTGAGACACTGTCTCAAAAAAACAAAAAACAAAAACCCAAAAAAACACTTGCAGAAGTGACTGAACTTTTTCCAATAAATCTTTCTTTAAATGAAAATAATAAAACAAATTTAGTAAGTGAAGCAGATTAGCAACTGTGAGGTACTTTTTAAAAATAACCTACTGTAATTATTCTAAAGATTATTAACATTCTTTGGTAAAGTTCTTAACATAAAGGTAAAAGAACAGATTACATATTTTCTTCAAGGTCTTTACTGTGATTATGAATCTAGTACTTTGAAATATATATTTAAATTGCCATTCTGAAAACAATAGGAATAATATATAAATCTAACTATACCCTGGGGACTTTCTAGATGATAAAACATATGTGTATATATAAATATTTTTTTCCTAAGTCATGAGGTCAGTGAGTCACCTTAAAGTAATACTCAAACGTCAATGTATGCATGATAGTGTCAAGATTTGGCAACTTTTATTTTGATCATTATTTTTATAACAAGTCAAAAGACATAATAAATATTTGATCACTTTTAACCCAATAATTGCATTCAAATGTGAGAATACACAATTTTGCTATTCTACAAGAACTTCCAAAAAGTAGGTAGCAGCATAATGTATACTAATCTAGAACTAATGATTCAAAAAATCTGAAATCCACCTGATAACTACTTGTGTGACCTGAGCTAAGTTAACCTTTCTGAGTCTCATTTTCCTCACGTAAAATAACAGCATCCACTTTACCTACTAGTATGGATTTATATAAAGATCAAAGGGCAGCATAAAGCTAAGATACAATGCTACTGCAACTTTTTATCTTTAGATAATAAGCTAGACTGTACAATTTTATGAAAAATTTGAGATTAGACTATTCCTTGAAAATGTGATAAACCCTTTCTACATTATCTGAGCCCAGTTTTTTATTGTGAAAGAAAACTTAAGTATTCTTTCATTTTATTTAGTGATTATAAATTACTCAGTTTTTTCTTTCTAAGGCAATTTTGGTACGATATTTTCCTAGGAAATGGTGCATTTTGTTTAAATTTTCAGACTTATTAGCATGAAGTTTTCCTGCTATTCCCAGGTTCTTATTATCTGCTATATTTTATTTAATGTTTAAATTATGAATTATAGGCATTTCACTTTTGTATTATATATTTAAATGTGCAAATAAAAAATTAAAATAATTTCAATACAAAGTTTAAAATAATTTTAATGCAATACAGCAAAATAAAGTAGTATTTCTGGTATTGCACTGACCCTAAATAAACACATGCCACTCGACAGAATGTTTGTCAGTTTACCTGTGGGCTTGGAATGAGCTTATCGATCTCTGTACTTTTCATTCTTTTCCACAACCTAACTTTCTTGAAAGAGATTATTCAAAACAAACAAAAGCTTCCTTCGTACAAGTCTTCCTTTCTCAAAGAGTGACTCTAGTGATTAGGTGGCATAGAATGCATTATTTCTGAAGTGCTATGCTTGCCTCTCCCCAGATCCTCACACATATTTCACCTGCAGATATTTCAGTCAGCCTGTGATTTGGAGGGGAAAAAATGTCCCATTAGGACAAAATAAGATTATCACATACAAAGAAAGGCAAATCCAAGGTTGAAGCATTACACATGAGTCTTAAAAAAAGCACTAAAATTTTATAGTAGAATCTTCTATGAATATGTGATTGGACTGAGACAGCTTTTAGAACTTTTAATGACTACAAATCTCAAAACCACATTTAGGTCTTGACTTGAGAAAAAGGTCAATTTCTATCTTGTTTTTAGATGTTATATTTTCAGGGATGTAAGTACAAGAATATAAATCCACATACTAAAATCCTAATTGAAAATCTGAGCCAAAAGACAAATGTCTTAAATCATAATACAAATGTGCTGAAATGAAGTGCTTTGCTTGGTTCAAATTGCTAAGGGCAGGAAGAAATAATTTAACAGGTACAAAAGGATTAGCCACACTTCAAAATATCTACAGAGTAGAGATATCTAACAAATTATTAACATTGAGAAACCTTCAAAATACTAACAGTACATGTGATTAATAACTCTTGAACAACGGATAACTCAAAGAACAAGGCTTTACTCTAGGGAACTACATTTCCTTTAGTGTCATACCTCAGGAGGTTTGAACTCTTCAATTCCACCTTCCATTTTCTGTTTAAGTGCACTGTTTACTTGCTTAGCATTCTGAACCTTCAACAAAACAAGCCAAAATGTGAATCAGATAATGTAACAAGTAAATTTTTGAGCATTCAAATAAAAGGATATACATCAAAACCCTCTTGAATTTTATTTCAGACATAGACCACTCACATATGAACTAATAGAGATCAAATTAGACTTTTAGCAACTATGAATATCATAAATCTGTTTTAAAATATATTTTACCAATTTGTTTGTTTTTGGAGACAGGGTCTCACTATGTAGCTCAGGCTGACCTTAAACTCATGATGTAGTCCAGGCTGGCCTCAAACTCACAGTGAACTTCTCGCCTCAGCCACCCAAGTGCTGGCTTACCAAATGTTTTATAACCAAAGTCAACTAAAACAAATACCAGTTAAATTCCACCCATGTTTCTCATTACCATAATGTTCTGAACAAATGACAATTATTCCTATAAGAAGGATAGTGGCTAACATTTACTAGGTATCTATTATGCATAAAATCTCACTCTTGGTAGCTTATACACGATAAATCGTAGTAATTCTCACAACTACCTATGAGGTAAGTACAATCAGTTCCGCTTTAACACAACAGATGTGTTCTTAAAAAGTCACTGTACTATTCAAAATACACAATAAAAACCGCAGGTTTTATGGAGAAAAAGAGGCTGGTATCCAATACTCAAAAACTTCATCAGTGACAAACAAGAAAAAAACCTAAGAAAAATAAGAAGAGTTTTATACATTATAAATGGTTAAGAAAATGAAAAACAAGCTGGGCGTAGTGGTACACGCCTTTAATCCCAGCACTCGGGAGGCTGAGGTAGGAGGAGCGTTGTGAGTTCGAGGCCAGCTTGGGCTACAATGTGAGCACAAGGCTGGCCTGAGTTACATCGTGTGACCCTGCCTCAAAAAAGTAGGGCTGGGAGTTTGACTCTGGCTTAAGTGTCTGCCTGGCAGGTGTGAGGTTATGAGTTTGATCCTTGGTGCCACAAAAAAAAAAAAAAAAAAAAGAAAGAAAGAAAGAAAGAAAATAAAAAATGTAGGGCTGGGGATATAGCTCAGTAGTGGAGCATTTTCCTAGTATGTTTAAGACCCTGGATTTAATTCCCAGCAAAGAAAGGGAGGGGAAAAGGGAGGAAGGATGGATGGAAGTAAGGGGAGGGAGGAAAGAGGGGAGGGAAGTGGGAGAGGTGAAGGGAGGGAGGAAGGAAGGGAAACAAACCTATAAATGTTACAAGATGTTATTTACCCTGAAAAAGATCTGAAGGCTAGTTGCAAGAAGTTTGTCAAAGCGGCTGCAGCTTATGAGTCATTGTAAAGGGGGGGATGGTTATTTTACATGAGATCAAGGTTTTAAGATCAGATGTGTGAGGCTCATAACACAGTGAACTGAGATGGCTGGTACACATTTGAACTGACCAGATCATACTTTAGCAACACAAAACTTATACTATGCTCTAATTGATGCCTGGTATATTAACTGCACTGGAATACATTTTATACTTTTAAACAAGGTAGAGCAGAACTGACTGTATTTCTGTTATAATCATTTTACAGATTAAGAATGTAAGACAGTAAAGTTGAGACTTTCCAAAGCCACAAATGTACAAGGTACAATCCACATTTAAACTCTACAACATCTGCATTTACGGTATTACTCTACAAGCACTACTGTCATTTCCATTTAAAACATTAAAGGTGACGATTTTTTTCTCTTCTTCCTGGACACCTCCCCACCAAATATTTCTAAAATAATTTGTGAATATTTTTTCACCACCAGAGCTTTTAAAAAGACAGCTAAAATGTGTAAATGTTGGGATGGTTCAAGGTAAGCTGGCCATGGCAGATACACACACAAGTATCAAATTTAAATAAAGTCTTTCAAGGATCTCACAGAATAAAGGAAAGATAAATGAATATAAATTATGATAAATGCTAAAACATCCAACATTGTCAGGGAAGGGGGACAGGGACAGGGAAAAGGAAAATGAATAAAACAGTGAATTTGCTTGTATATGTATGGCTGGTAGGGAGGCCTAGAGAGAACATTCCAGAGAAGCTGATCCCCAATCAGGAAGAACTCAAGTAGGTCACAGATTGTGGAGCTGAAGATGCTCCAGGAAGAAACCTGTTCAGGAAGAGAACACCCAATGGCCTGGGGGTCAGACCAAAGAATGTGGATTTTGCCTAATGACTGAAGGACACAAAAGTATTCCCAAGGAAGGCACAACCTGGCATTTCCCTATAAAAAAAAAAGATACGTCCAGTAGTAAGGAGATAGAATGGGATGAGGATGGATTAATCTAACAGACCAGGTGAAAAATATTAAATAATTAAGAAAACTCTCGGCCAGGGATTTAGCTCAGTGGCCTAAAGTGCCTGCCTGGCAAATGTGAGGTTATGAGTTTGATCCCCAGTACTTTAAAAAAAAAAAACTTTCATAAAACTGTATGAATGAGGCGGGTGTGCTGGCGCATGCCTTTAATCCCAGCACTTGGGAGGCTGATGTAGGAGGAGTGTTGTGAGTTCGAGGCTGGCTTGGGCTACCACGCGAGCACAAGGCTGGCCTGAGCTACACAGCGCAACCCTGCCTCAAAAAACCAGGACCGGGAGTTTGGCTCAGCGACTTAAGGCACAAGGTTGTGAGTTCAATCCCCAGTGCTGCCAAAAAAAAACCCGTATGAATGAAAGGATGGTGATACATATAGATGGATTGAAGAAAAAACTTTGAAACAAAAGTAAAACCTCTTTGGAAACACTTCATTGTGGAGAATTAGGAGGAATCAAGGACAACTGGTTAGCTGAGAAGATGAGTGTTTGTGGCACTGCTCACTGAAATGGGGAATGCAAAAAGCAAGGGGTAGCTGGGCATGGTGGTGTACGCCTTTAATCCCAGTACTTGAGGCTGAGGCAGGAGGATCGTTATGAGTTCAACAACAGCCTGGGCTACAAAGTGAGTTCAAGGCCAGCCTGAACTGTATAGTGAGACCCTGTGTCAAAAGACTGGGCTGGGGATTTAGGTTAGTGGTTGCAAGGTTGTGAGTTTGATCCCCAGTACCAAAACAAACAAACAAACAAAAAAAAAAAAAGCAAGGGTGCAGGAGAACCAGGTGTAGTCGAAGAAATCAGCCTGGACACAGCATATGTGTTTATGTGCCTGAGAAAAACCCACAAAGGCAAACCTTTACCATGTGACACTGTCAAAAGAACCACCAGGGAAAAGAGAAGAACTTAAAATAAAATTCCTTCTAAAAGCCAGAAAAGGTAGTTCATTAAGTATGGTAGTAGCATTGAGGATGAAGTATGAATACAGGTGACCAAGCACATTTTATTCCTTTGTTTTTTGAGAACATTCAAAATAATACAGATTTTCTAGAAAAGAGTGTATATAAGACGGGGTCTTTCACAAACACTGATGGCTTGACTAAAGACTAAGAATTTAATCCCCTATAATATATATACCTAGGAGACGGCAGGGTCACAAAAAGTCCAGAGAAAGGAATTCCAAGAAGCTAGCAGTGGTTGACAGTGACAAACATTATTGAGTACTCAAGGGAGAGAAAAATAAGGACACATTAGAAATGGCGATTCATTCATAGATGATTTTTTAATTTTTGACAGGGTCTTGTCAAATTGCCCAGGCTGGCCTGCCTCAGCTTCCTGAATTTAATCTCCTGAGGATCATGGATTGATTGCGCCACTCTGTTCAGCCACAGATGATCTCAGGATAGGTTTCTTCAGTGGAAGAATGGGAATGGGGTATGGGAAGACTCAGACTGGAAAGATTCAGAGAATTAAGTGGTGGCAAGAAAGCAGAAGAAGCTGATATAGGTATTCATCCAGGAAATTTGCTATGGAAGAGAAACAAGACCAGTTTGGGTAAACAATCAGGGCCAAGGGATAGAGAAATCTGAACAGGTTCCACTAAAACAGAGACTGGTGGCCCCATACTATATAGCTGCAAAGATCTTACATTTTATATGAAAAATGAAGCCATACCAAATTATCTTATCAGTGAGATTAAACATTTCCTTCAAACTTTTCAGGAGTTTTACACTACAAGATCAAATTTCTTAATTGCATTACATGAAAATGAAAATGAAACTGAAACACATTTGTTTTTCTAAAGATCAAGTTTTCTAAATACGAAGTAATAAACTTGGGATGCATCACAAAAGGAAAAGACACATAGCTGAAAATGTAAATATGACACAACCACAGCACAGTTCTTAAAGTCCTTCAGCATTTCCTAATTCCAGCAGAATTTCAAAGTTCTTGACATCATCTTTACAAACCCCGTCTGCCTCCTCTGGAGCCTGTTGAAGGTGAGTAGCTAGAGGAGTAAACTTCATCAGCCAACAATTTAAACATTAGCCCTGGAAACTGTGTCACCTAGAGCTAAAAAGAAGCGGACAGAAAGAATAAGCAAGATGGTTGCTGTCAGATAAGAGGAGGCAAGGCCCTAAACAAGGCTAGTATTGGAGTCAAAATGAGGGGAATCAGCCCAGACGTGGTGGCACCAGCCTGTAATCTCAGCATGGTGGAGGCTGAGGGAGAATGACCTCAACTGAGCCTAGACTGAATCATATGGCAAATTTAAGGCTGACCTGTACTACACAGGAAGATCTTTTCTCAAAAAACAAAAATAAGTAAGCCCCAGACCAATCAAGCAAACAAAAATTTAAAGGAGATTTCAGAGATAAATGGTATCAACTGATTACGACCTGGGTTTATATATACTAGGGGAGGGATAACGGCAAGGATGAATCAGATGATTCTGATATTTCAATAGAAAGGAAAGAGAAGCAAAAAATCTTTAGAGGAAGATCTAGCAGGCAGCTGGAACTATAGCTATCAATCTTGGAAGAAAAGTCACAGCTTAAAAAAACAGGTTCAAAAGTTAACAGCATGTAGGGTAGGGTTGGTTGATTTACACTAAGAAAGTATAGACTTAGAGAGTACCTGTATCTAAGGGATGAGGAAAAACAACAAAGAAAACAAACAAACAGGGAAAGAAGACTGAGAGGCCAGAGATCTAATAACGTTCACTGAGAATTATTTTACCACGTACTGTTTTAAGTGCTTATCATGTATTATCTTATCTAATTCCTCTGATCACCGTATTTTGTTTTTTTGCAGTTTATTTTGAACTCAGGGACTCAAGCATGCTAGGCAAGTGCTCTATCACTGAGCCACATTCCCAGCTCTTTTAATTTTTTTTATTTTGAACCTAGGTTTCCTTGCCCAGGCTTCAAACTTGGGCTCTTCCTGCCTCTACCTTCTGAGCAGTGTGGATGACATCTGCACTTTATTTCTCATTTCCGGGTAACTGGGGCTGAGAAGTTACATAATCTCTGAGGTCACACAAGTAGAGACGGTGGAGTCTCCATCAGAACTGAAGGTTCACAGACTGTCGGTCCCCGCTCTTAGCCACCATTTGATCAGGATGACCCTCTCGCAAGACTATGGCTACTATGACTGATGAAGACATCGGTTCGCACTCACTGAGCATTCAAGATGTGCCCAACACTAGAGTAATAACTGCATGTTACTGCAAACAATGCCCAACGGTCTGCAAGAGAAGTTTGGTTACTACCCCCATTCCACAGACAGGAAGCTGAACCTTAGCAAGGGTATATAATTTGGTCAAGACTATAGCAACACAGGGATTCATTTGGATGGCTAGGAAAAATCTGTGAACAAATGTTCCCCCTATGTGGATGTGAACAAGTAAAAATGTATAGAATCACCAAATGTATTATTTTTATTAAAAAATACCTGGCGTTTTAGTGAGATCAGTTCCATGTCCAGTTGCCTCAGGATGGTGTTGGCCGCATTGGGACTACAGGAAACTGCGACCACATCTTCCTGGGTCAGGTACATGCCCTTTGGCGGACGGCACTTAGAGCGCTGAGAATGATGGCGATGCTGTAAACTCTGATACTCTCTCCTGCCCAGTCCAATCTTGCTAGTTGGGACCGTCTGCTCAGTGTTACCCTATGACGATGAAGACAAGAGTAACAGGTTGTTTATTTCTTCTACAAATTGAAAACAGTTTACTATCAGTATAAGTATCTGTGGCACTAAGTACACTTGAAAACTACTAACCAATTACATAAAAGTCCAAACGGGTCACATGCAGCACTCACCAACTGGGGTGGGAAGCGTACAATATAATGCTTCCCTGATTAACCTACTGCATTAAATTATTTGGTTTCTAGGTCCAAAGGACCATGAATATATGAAAGAATAAGACTCTAAACTATTCCTATTTGCTCCAAGATGGAATGTATTTTCCCTAAGCAATAAAGGGCAAAAACAAAACAAAAACCAAACAATAACAAAAACAAAACAAAAAAACCTATAGCTTATCAAATACAGAATTTTTCCAAAAATAAAAGTAACAAGATGTGAAAGGCAAAATTACAACAGATACCACTGAAATCCAGAGGATTAGAAATTATGAAACTTACATTGTAATGAGTCCAGAGAATCTAGAAGAAACAGATAAATTCCTAACACTGAACCAAGAAGAAATAAGACATCTAAACAGACTGTTAACAAGCAATGAGACTGATACATTAATAAAAAGCTACCAGCTAAGAAAAATCCAGGACCAATGGATTTACTGCTGAATTCTAGCAGAATTTTAGGGAAGAACTAATAAGGCTCCTCAAACTTCTCCATGTAATTAAAAATGAGGGACACTTCCAATTCATTCTATGAAACTAGCATTACCCTAACACCAAATATGGTTCAAGACTTAAGGAAAAAAGAAAACTGTAAATAAAAAAAAGAAAAGAAAAATGTAGACTCGTATTCTTCGTAACACAAGATGCAAAAGTTCTCAGTAAAAGTCTTGCAAGCTGGGCACAGTGGTATACACCTGTAATCCTAACACTCTGAGGCACGAAATTTGAAGCATACAAGTTTGAGACGAGTCTGGGTAACTGCAAATTAGTGAGACCCTGTCTTGAAATAAAAAAATAGAAAAAAGGACTGGGGATATAACAGTGCAAAGGCCCTGGGTTCAACCAATAAATAAATAAATAAATAAATAAAAGATTACTGCAATCAGAATTCAACAAAACACTGAAAAAATACACCATGACCAAGTTGGTTTCACCCAGGAATAATGCAAGGATGATTCAACATACATATGTAATAAATGTGATACACCACTTAACTAGAAAAAAAAAATCACATTATCACCTCAATATACGCAGGAAAAGCACTCAATAAAATCTAAGATTTCTTCATGATAAAAAAAAATCCCTGAGGAAAGTAGGTATAAAAGAATCTTTCTTCAAATTGATAAAAGCCATGTATGACAAACACACAGCCAATATCACAATGAATAGGAAAAACTGAAAGCATTGTTTGTCTCATCAGGAATGAGACAAGGGCATGTGTTCTTACTATTTCTATTCAATATAG
Source organism: Dasyprocta punctata (assembly GCA_004363535.1). Taxonomy (NCBI): domain Eukaryota; kingdom Metazoa; phylum Chordata; class Mammalia; order Rodentia; family Dasyproctidae; genus Dasyprocta; species Dasyprocta punctata. The sequence continues at coordinate 12,400 of RJWM01003665.1, read as the reverse complement.
TACCTGAGATTATAGTCAAAGGAATTAGGCAGGATAAAGAAATAAAAATCATGCAAACAGGCAAGGAAGATGTCAATTATCCCTATGTGCAGAGAGCATGATTCTTTACATAAGACTCCAAAAAAACTCTCCCAGAAGATTTTTGGAACTGATAAGTGATTGAGTTTTATTGGCACTCAATCTGAAGCTGGGCAGAGAAAATGAGAGAGAGAGAGAGAGATTAGAGGCCTTTAATGTGGGTGGGCACTAGAAGAGTTTGATAGGGGTGAAGCAGCTCCCAAACGAGAACAAAGTGGGACTACTTTTATCAGCTTTGGTTGTGGGGAGGAGTTTGGGAGGTGGGAAAACTGACATATTAACAGATGATTTGAAGGAGCACCTGCCTGTGTAAAAACAGGAGACAAAGATTTATTGGGGGCTGGGGGTGAAGGCTTGGGTGGTTGTGGAGTCCTGGACTTAGAGAGGGTTTGGTGCACACACAAAAAGGGAGCAGGAGGTTTATCTCTGGAATGAGAAGGAGAACACAGAAGTTACTCTTGGCGAGCTAAGCTGTTTCTCTGGGTCCGGTACCAAGTTGGGCAGATGTCATGTTACAGATAGCTACGCCCCAGGCTAGCAGAACCTATCATTAAAGCACATTTAGCAAAGCACAAGGATACAAATTCAACACAGAAAATTCAGTAATGTTTCCCTGTACTTGAAATGGTAAACCTTATAGAGCTTTCAATGATACAAACAGCCTGCTACACAGCACATGTGCCATAGGTTTGCCACTACTGCTAATGACCCACTGAGAAAAACATCAGGAAAAATTTTATTCACAGTAGCTTCAACAAAAATAGATTAAATACCTATGAATCAACCTACTAAAGGAGATGAAAGTCATCTACAACGAACATTACAGAAACTGAAGAAAGAAATTGAAGAAGACATTAGAAAATGATAAGACCTTCCTTGTTCATAGGTTGTCTGAACTAAAATTGACCATATTACCAAAAGAAATCTATGCAGATTCAGTGTGATTACTGTTAAAATACCAACCACATCCTTCATGGAACAACAACAAGAATTCTAAAATCCATATGGAATCAGAATAGCCAAAGCAATCCTGAGCAAAATACTGGAAGGATCCCAACACTCTACTTCAAGTTATACCACAAAGCCACTGTAACAGACAGATGTGCACACCAATGCAACAGAACAGAAGACACAGAAATAAGCCCACACACCTACAGCCAGCTGATGTTTGACAAAGGGGCCAAAAATCATACACTAGAGAAAAGATAGCATTCTATCAAATGGTGCAGACAAAACTGGATATGGTCATACGTAAGATTAAAATCAGATTCCTCTCACCCTGTACTAAAATCAAATCAAAACAGATCAATGACTAGGTATAAAACCAGAAACTCTGAAACTGATGGAAGAAACACTTGAAGCCACAGGAACAGGCATGACCTCCCAAACTCCAACAGTGCAACTGTCAAAACAAACAATCCACTCAAAAGATGGGCAAATGAACCAAACAGACATTTCTCAAAAGAAGTAGAAGTGCCCAATAAATGTAAGAAAAAAATGTTCAATATCTTTAACTATTCGGGGAATGCAAATTAAAAACACTCTAAAATTCCTTCTCACTCCAGTTAGAACTGATGAACACTGGCAAGGATGGGGGAAGGGTCTCTCCTATATCGCTGGTGGCAATACAAACTAGTACAATCACTTTGGAAATCAGTACAGAGGTTCCTCAAAAACTCAAAGTAAAACTACCATTTAAGCAAACTATTCCAACTCCTGGGAATACTTCCCAAAGAACTAAACACAGGATACTATAGTCAGTGATACATGCATACCCATGTTGATAGCAGCACAATTTCAAGTAGCTTAAGGTGTGGAAAAAACCTAGACGCCTACCAACAAAGGAGTAAATAAAGTGACACACATTATATATATATATATATATATATATATATAAATAAAATACAAATGTATGCTTTATGTACATTAGAATATTATTCAGTCATAAAGAATGAAAACATGTTATTTGCAGGAAAATGGGTGGAGCTGCAGACCATCATGCTAACGGAAATAAACCAACTCAGAGAGTTAAGTATCACATGTTTTATCTTACACGAGAAACCAAATAAATAAAATGAAGATGACAGGAAACTTAGAAGGTAGACTTTAAGAGAAGGGGAATGGAACCAGGAGGAAAAGGAGGGTAATAAAACCGAAAATGATCAAGATAGGTCATACACATGTACCAATTTTCCAAAACAAAGCTCTCTTCTGTATTACTAATATACATGGGAAGGAAAGAAGGAAGGAAGGAAAAAAGGGACATTCCTTATGTACTGACTTGTTAGGAACTACTTTATTTTATACTGACATTGACAAAATTTCATGTGGATTATTAAAAAGCTTCAAATTAATAACTATGACATGTGGCAGATTGTGCCACTGGTAGAAAGAGGTTACATCTTACTTTTACTTTAAAGTTGTTGAAGGAACTGTTTCTGAAGGCTGTAAAGGGCATGTAATTATCTTAACCTTGACATTTCTAAACTTCAAATTTCTGAATAAAATAAAATCTATTTATGCCTTAAGAGACATCAGGAAAACTGTTCTAATAATGACAACCATGAAGTCTCAAGTAGCATTTTGTTATTACTTGGAATACTGTTAAAACATGATATAAAAATATGTTGCTATGTGCTTTTTTAAAATTTTTTTTATTTTAAGGGAATAAAACCAAATGAACTAAAACAGAATAGAGTCAATCAAAACGAAACAATGAACATGGTATATGACTTCAAAAAAAGATAAAAGGAAATCAATAATGGCTACCATAATGCCTCTTGTTATCTTCAAAATAACTGCCCATACTATCAGGCATAATAATAATAAAAAAAAATAGTACAGAATAAAACCAACAGCACCAGGCATGGTAGCATACACTTTGGAGGCTGAGGTAGGTGGAGCGCTGTGAGTCTGAGGCCAGCCTGGGCTACAACACGAGCGCAAGGCCAGCCTGTGCTACATAATGCGACCCTGCCTCAAAAAACCAGGGCTGGGAGTTTGGCTCAGTGGCTTAAGCGCCTGCCTGGCAGGCACAAGGTTATGAATTTGATCCCCAGTGCCACAAAAACAAACCAACCAACAAAAAAAAAAAAAAAACCCCACAATAAAACCCAAACAATGGAAGCAATACAGGACTTCAAAACAACAGTAAAACAATAGTGGTTACCATAATGCCTCTTGATATCTTCTAAGTAGTTGCCTATGTCATCAGACATAATACAATCAAACAAATCAAAATAGAATAAAATCACTCAAAACAAAACAATGAAAGCAATACAAGGCTTCAAAACAAGGTAATAGGAAATCAATAATGCATACCATAATGCATTTTGTTATCTTTGAAATAGCTGTCCATGCTATCAAATATAATAAAATTAGACAAACTGAAACAGAATAAAACCAAACTAAAACAAACAATGAAAACAACACAGGATTCAAATCACAATAATAGATTAACAATGGCTACTGCCTTCCCTTTTCAGGCATTTCCTCCCCTTTAACTTTCACAGTATGTATTGTGTATTTTGAATCCCACTAACTCCTTTAGTTTTTTATACTAGGGAGACAACACAATGTTCACCCATGTGACGGACTCATTTCATCCTGAGCATGATCTCAAGTTGTATCCACTTACCTACAAGAGTCTTGAGGTTATCTTTATAGCTGAGTAGCTTTCCATTTTATAAAAAATGCTATGTCCTGCTGGGCATGGTGGCACACGCCTTTAATCCCAGCACTCAGGAGGCTGAGGTAGGAGGAGCATTGTGAGTTCAAGGCCGGCCTGAGCTACATAGTGAGACCCTACCTCAAAAAAACTAGGGCTGGGAGTTTGGCTGAATAAGCACCTGCCTGGCAGGAGCGAAGTTGTGAGTTCAATCCCCAGTACAGCAAAAAACACAAAAACAAAACCAAAAAAACCCCCAAAAAACCATGTCTTTCTTGTCCACTCTGCAGTTAATGGGCAAGCTACCCCCACCCACTTCTTTCTAGTTCCCTGTCACATAGAGCATTGTTCTCTCTCCTTTGACTTTGTCTATGAACCCCTTTTCGAGTTAAAAGTGTTTCTTGTATAAAGCACACTGGTGGATCCTGTCTCTTGATCCACTCTGCCTGCTTCTTTTTATTGAGACCATCTACATGAATGATTATGGTCAACACACACTGCCCCATCTCTGCCATGCTATTTTCCTGCCGTTGGCTGCCTGCTTCTCCTCTCCATCCAACCGTCTGCCCCACTCGGTGATATCCCTCTGCCACTGTGGTCTTTTTTCTCTCTCTCTACAATGTCCTTCAGTATTCTTTGTAGGGTTGTTTTGGTGGTCATAAATCCCTTCAGTTGTTCTTTGTCATGAAATACCTTGTTTCTCTGTTAATTCTGAAAGATAGTTTTTGCAGGGTACATCAATCGGGTTGGAAGTTGTTTTCTTTCAGGACTTGAAATACTTCACTCCAAGCTCTTATCTCAACAGTTTGTGTTGAGAAGTCTGTCATGATTCTGATGGGTATTCCTTTGTAGGTGATCTGTTTCTTTTCTCTAACAGCTTTTAATATTCTGTTCTTGTGTTGAATTTCTGGGATCTTGATTACTGTATGTCTGGGTGTAGATCTATTTTGGTTATGGCTAGCTGGAGTTCTATATGCTTCACCTATCTGAATGTCACTTCCTTTTCCCATGCTTGGGAAGTTTTCTGATATTATTTCTGTAAATAGAGTTTTAATGTCATTTGTATTGATCCCTGTTTTTTCACTCCCATCTTTTATTCTTAAGTTTCTTTGGGTTGTTTTGTAGCTGTTGAATTGTTACTTCCAGGTTCCTTGTTATTTTTAAGAGATCTTTCCTTTTGCAATCACATGCTACAAACCTGTCTTCAAGGTTTGAAAGTCTATCTTCAGTTTCTTTCAAGTGGTTGTGCCAGCTTTCAACAGAGTTTTTAATTTCCTGGATATCTCTTTGAATCTGTTTCATGTATTCTAAATCTTTTCTGTATTTTTCATTCAACGTTTCCCTCATTTTCCTATGATCCTCCATTTTTTTAATGTGTCTTCCTCAGAGATGCTTAGCAATTCATTTATGTTTTTTATTTCATCTTTTACCTGAGTTAGTATTTCTGTTCTAATTTCTAATATAGCCTCATGAAGTTGTTTCTTTACTTCAGTTGCCATTGCTTCAAAAACTTTAGGTGTGTGACTCCCAATCTCATCCATGTTTTCATCTTCTGGACTTGCTCTGCTTGGATTGGAGGCCAGAGACTGCCTTTTGCTTCATCATCTTGATGTATTCCTGGGTTCTTCTGGACAAGTGGCTACTGGGGTACCAGGCACTTCCTTGCATTGGCTACAGTTTCTCTGAAGTGACTGTTTGGTTCTTCCAGCTAGTGCTGGCTATAGGTATCTGATGGTGGCCATTGGGTGCACTGGTACAGGGCAGTCTGCTGCTTTTCCCAGCTTGTGTTGGCTCCCCGCTGGCTGGTGGAGTGCACGTGGGGGCGGGGCTGGCCTCTGCCTGCAGACCTGGGCTGGTCACTGGCAAGATCCTCTACTACTGCCCCTGAAGTGTGTGCGGGGGCGGGGCTAGCCACCACCTCCAGACTGAGCTGGCTACCTGCAGGGAACCTCTGCAATGGCCGCTAGAATGCGTGCAGGGGCAGGGCTCAGCCCAAGCGATTTCCACGGGTTTGGGCCCAGCTATGAGCTGCTGAAGCAAGCTGGCAGCAGTTCTGATTTGAGGCTTATCTGGTCCGACTCCAAAATGGTTCCCAGTCAATCGCTCTCTCCTGTGGGAGGACCAAGTCCTCTGCACTCACTGCCAGCCAGTGAAGTTTCCAAGTCCACCATTCCCCTCCACTGCCACTCCCCTCCAGTGCCGCCTCTCTCTGCAGAGGCCTCCAGGATTGCCACAGCCACACCACCTTGATCGTGTGCTCCCAGGTTCCAACAGTTCCTCTCTCACAGTGGGCCAGCTCCAGGCCAAGTGCCACCAGCTACCGCCTTCTTCTTTGTTTAAATTCTTCTTTTTACTCTTTTCTGTGGGCTTCAAGTCTCACTTCAGATTCTTCCTGGGTCCAGGGGTCCCACTTCCTTATCTTCCCCACGATGCTATATTCCGGCATCTGGACTGTATCTCTCAGACAAGCTGTTTATTCTGCTGCTTACAGTTCTGCCATATTCCTGGAAGCCTGTTATATGCTTCTTAAAAACTCTTGTCTAGCTAGACATGTGTATTGGGTATGCTATGTCCCCCCAAGTCCTCATACTTTTGATGGGGCTAAGTCTAGTGCTTGTGTTCAATTTGTTGTCTAGCGTGAGGATTGGCAATGTGAGCGCTGCGCACACCCAGGGGTGGAGCTGAGATACAGTGTAAGGGAAGGTGAGTCTTCCTCTTGCGCTTCCGCCCTCTCTCTCTCTCTCTCTCTCCAGCGCGCCTTGCGGCTTGCAGCCGCCATGAACGGCAGCCAATCCATGCTGTGCTGACTTGGAGCCAACTAAGGAGGACTGAAACTCCCAAGAAACTGTAAGAATAAACCTTTCCTTCCCTAATTTTGGGCGTCAGGTATTTTGTCTCGGCAATGAGTGAAGAGTAACTAAGACAACATGGCAGCACACTCCTATAATCCTGGCATTCTCACAAGCTGAACAGGAAGGCTGCAAGTTCAAGCCCAGCCTGGGCAACTTAATGAGAACCTATCTGAAAACAAAACAAAACACAACACCAGGGCAGGAATCTAGCACTGTGCAAAGGCCCTGAGTTCAACTCCCTAGTGCCACAACATAAACAAATAGGTGAAAGTTTATTTCATTGAATAGATTTAGTAACCCAATTCTTTAGGAACTGAGTAGAATTTATAAAACAACTGTGTAATTCAAGAGAATTCACTATTGCTCAAAGACCTTAACAATGTTGCAGATTTGATATTCAGATAGTACATCTAAAATTGCTGGAGCAAGTCTGCCCCTCTCTGCCTCAAAATTTGCTTCTGAGCTCAGAGGAAATTTCTCAGAGGTCAGAAATGATGAGAAAGCAGGACTCCAGAGGGATAAACAAGTACACGGGAGCTAGCATTTGCCCAAAGCCCAGGCTTCAGTGGACAACTGGTACAGGACATGCATGACACCAGCTAGAATGCTGAGAAGGGTATTCATTGCGTAAAGTAGAAAAAAAAAATATTTGTGTGCCACAGAAAGGAGAGGGATAATTAAGATCATGCTCATCTCATTCTTGGTTGGGCACAAAGGAAATAAAGAGAACAAGTCTTCTCCGAAAATCCTTAATCACAATGCTGCCTTTAAACAAGTTTGGGGGCTAAATTGTATGATCTGACAGTCTGAAAAGTCCCAAGTAAAAAATTTAATGTGTCTCAGGTTGGTAGTGCCTATAGACACTTGGTAGAAAAAAACACACATCTTTGCTAGCATACACTCTAAACGCAAGTCTCAGAAATGTGTCAATGACCAAGAGATCTTCACTAAATGAATTTCTAAAGGAAACACATCAGGAAAAAAGAGAAATTACTTTCTAGAGATGGACTAAAATTCAAGATGCCAGGTTTGGTGGTGTGTGCCTGTAATCCCAGCATTTTGGAGGTTGAGGCAGGAGGATCACCATGATTTTGAGGCTAGCCTAGGCTACACAGTCAGTTCAAGGTCAGACTGAGCAACACAGTGAGACTGCATCAGAGAAAAAAAAAATCAAGCATGGTAAGCAAAGTAAGTTAAACATATAGGTAAATCTAAAACACCAGCTATATACTTAATTTGAAAAATTTAAAAAACTAATTTGTGATTAAAATTATAGACAAAAATAATAAAAATTGGAGTGGCAGTAAAGAGTCAAAGCATTCTAAAGGCTTTGTGCTCATCAGAAAATCATTAAAGACACCAACATTGAATTTTAAGCTAAATACATGGAATGAAAATCTTTAGAGTAGTTATCTCACACACCTGTGGTATGTACATGCACTGACTGGACTGAAGCTATAGCAGCAATGGACTGATCGAAACAAAAAGGGCCAAGAGAGTCCTCAAGAAGAGAGAACTGAAACAGTAAAAATATTAAACATGCTATGTTGACTAAAGGGGAAAATACAAATCCAACAATGACACAGTACTTAGGGTTGTGAATACATATTTTGAAAGCAATGTAATATACTGAAAAAAACATATAATACCTTTTGAGGACAAGACATCACTGGAATTCTTTTTAAAGAAGTTGACTTTTCTTTATTCATGTTTAGCCTGTATAATAAGAAGCTGCCAAATAACTTTGGAGGGTTGTACGTATGACTAACACCTGCTGGATAGACTGAATTAGGTACCGAGCAACTTGTGTCTGTAAATGTCCTAAAGGAACAAAATCCATGTTGGTATTTGGTGGTGATGAGAAGACCAAAACATCTTACTGATTTCAGAGGCCCCATGATCAAATTATCTGCCTGTTGGGTGAGATCATGTGCTACACTTCACTGCACTAAATGGGGAGGCTTACTTTCAAAGCTCTATGCTGCTGTTGAAGAAATCCAGTTGCACAACTCCATGGATTGAACTGGAAGACACAGTACCTTCACTGTATCTGGTTCTATAGAGGACACACCTCACATCAGATGACCTTTTAAATCATTCATGCAAATACCTGAAGCTTTCAAGTCTAAGAAAATACTTTTGGTAAACTTACATAAGAATTCACAGGCAAAAACTACAAACTGGAAACCACAAACATCAGGAAAATGAAGGCACTGAAGAAGTAACCTGTACAAAGGACAACAGCAGACCAGGAAAAAAAGATCAAAGAATTTTTTTAAAAAATTAATGAAACTTAGCTAACAAGAGTTTTACTGTGGTCTATTTATTTGAAGGACTTGTCAAGCTTCAATGTAAATAGTAAAGGTAAAATAATTGAGTAAGAAATGAATTCCTAATACCTGGAAAAAAAAAAGCATTAAGGGAAACTTGAAAACATCAAAAAGTAAAAACAGAAAAAAAAAAGTATCAGGGATCATAATCAATGTAAATGGCTTAAATCTTTCAGGTAAAATATAAAATCCTAGCTACACGTTCTTTGTAAGACACATACTGAAAATATGAGGACACAGAAATATTGAAGTAAAATAATAAAGTTAAACTAGGCTAATACTTAACAAAAATAAGACAATGGAGCTATATTATACCTTTAGCAAAAATAAGATGGAGCTATATCATACCTTTAAAGCAAGACATAAAAGATGAAAATATCTCTACATATTGACAAAAAAGCTCAGTTCAGCAATAAGATAAAATAATTCTAAATTTGTATGCACCTAATAACTATACTTCAAAATATAAAAAAGCATTACTTCTCAATAATTGATTGAACAAACAAAACTGATAAGATGAACAGAAAAATGACCAAACTAGTAAGTTGGTAAGCAGTAAGAATATAGATTTCAATTACAAAACTGATACACTGAAATTAATAGACACATATAAAACCTTAAAACCAATAGGATATTTCCTTAAGTAGGCATGGGAAAATATTTACAAAAATTTGTTTTAGGTTTGGAGGTTTAAAACATGTCAGGAAACAACACTACTGACACTGAGATGCAGGAGTCTCTATCCAGACCCATTTATTCTGGGCAAATGTTAGTGACTTGCCTATAGGGAACAGAATGCGAAGGGACATAGAGTGACTTCAAGCCAGAAACTGCTAAGTAGCCACTCAGTTCTTTGGGGATTGAGTGCTTTGGAGGAAACCAGTCAGTCTGTTAAGAAGCCACACTGCTCAAACCACCAGGCTGCAAGGCCGCACAGAACTGCTCCAGTTGGCAGCTAGCGCCAACTACAGCACCAACAATGTGAATGAGTCCAAAAACCTTCAGTAGCATCTTACTTGATGATGGATCTGGACAATCATTCTAAAATGAGAAATAAGAAAAAAAAATAGCTATCATAGCTTCTACTCAGTATTACACTAGCAATTCTATCCTGTTCAGGGGAAGGATAAGAGAGGTTATAATGTGGCTCAGTGGTAGTGTCTGTGAAAGAAAAAAGGAAGGAGGGAAGGAGACAAGGAAAGGAGAAAAAAGAAGGAGGAAGGGAGGAAAGGAAGGCCTGAAAAACAGAACTGCTATTATTTTTAGGTAATGTAAATCTCTAGAGTAAATCCATGGTAATCTGTAAGTAAATTATACAAATGACTCCCTTCTGTACCTTCTTCACAGAGTCAGGGAAGACCTAGCAGGGCTGTCCTAGAACTGTGATGAGCCAGAAGAACAAAGGTCACAGATCAGTCACAGAACTCACTACTTAAGAACCTGCTTTACAGTGATCAGGACTGGCCAGGAAGCTGTCATAATTAAGACAACGCGTGGGTGTGGGAATGACGGAATATTTAAATGACAAGACAAGCAACACAGGCAGTTGGGCACACACAGAAGCCTCCTATAAGACAACGCTGGTACAGTCAGCCAACTGAAAAGGAGAAAATGGATTTCTACCTCAACATAAAAAATTTATTTGCTGCTAGGTCAAGGGAGTAAAGGTAAAAAGGAAAATTTTAAAACAAGAAAAATTTTTTAAAAATATAAAACAGAATACGGAATTTTGAAAATGTACATATTTTTCATAAAGTAGCTTTTCTTCTAAACCAAGGAGTAGCAAGATAAACTACAAACCACTAAAAGATCTTTGCTATATACATTTAACCAGACAAAGAACGCCATAAAAATATTTTTAATTCTTGGTATCCTCCCAAAAAAACTTTTAAAAAAATATTTTCCGTCTTTAAGAAGATAAACATCCACAAAAAAAAAAAGTAGTTAAAAGCCCACAGAAAACAAGCATTTAAGCCGGGCATAGTGGCGCATGCCTTTAATCCCAGCACTTGGGAGGCTGAGGTAGGAGGAGCATTGTGAGTTCGAGGCTGGCTTGGGCTACAACGCGAGCGCAAGGCCGGCCTGAGCTACACAGTGCGACCCTGCCTCAAAAAATTGGGTCCGGGAGTTTGGCTCAGTGACTTAAGCGCCTGTATGGCAGGCACGAGGTTGTAAGTTCGATCCCTGGTGCCACAAAAAAAAAAAAAAAAAAAAACAAAAAAACCAAGCCCTTAGAAAGATACACTAAACAGCCAATAATTACATGTAAAAGTATTCGGCTTCATTAATAATCTGAAGAGTGAAACTGACAGCACCATGAGATACCATCTCTTACTGCCAGATTTGTAATATTTTAATCCTGAACATTATCAAATACTGGCAAGGAAGTGGACAATGGACACTCACTGACCAAGAGAAGTATATCAGATATAGAAAATGATCTGTCATTACCCAGTTAAGCTGAAAACAGCTATCCCCTAAAATAGGCGACTCTACTCCAAATAGCCCCGAAGCACCGCTGCTCAGTAAGTCACTACGGGCATCTGGTGGAATGACTTGTGCTGTGCTCTTCAGGATAGTAGGCATTCCTTCTCCCTGACCACTCTATGATGGTAGTGCCCAACAATCACCATAACAAAAAACATTCAAATAATTTCTAAATATCCTTTATGGGAGCAATGCTAAATCCTAGTGACAACTATTGTTCCAAAGGTTTGCATATACATCCAGGACAAACTCCTATCAGCACTGTTCATAAAAACAAAGCACCCTCCCCTGAAAAACCCCACTGGAAATGATGCCCATTGGTAGGAGTAGATAAATTATTACACACACACAGACACATACACCCTGGGATGCTAAGGTATAACAATGAAAATGAATTGCCAAAAATAACAAGTACTAACAAAATACATACAATGATTCCATTTTTAAAAGATCTGAAACAGACAAAATGAAATGATTACACAGTGATACATATTTATGTAATAAAACTATTCTTAAAAGGCATAGTTAATAAATTTCAGGATAGTGGTTCCCTCTGGAGAGAAAAGATACACAACTGATGAAACATACAAACAAAATTTTTGTTTCTTAAGTTTAGTGACAGATACACTGTACATATTCTATGCAATGCATAGTGCATAATTTTTAAAAGCTAAAATAAAAACTTTCTATGGAATATGTTAGCAGGCAAAAATAGGTATAAAGATCTGTGTTAAGAGCTATGGTGTGGTACCTTTCCCTGCTTGGTATCCCTATTATTTTTGAAATGACAGGAGAAATTAGTGAAGTTGCTGACATGTAGCACTAGTCCTGGACCATAATCTTGCAACGTCTTTTTAATGCCTCTTAATTTATACTCGCCTCAGACCATTTTCAAATAGAATGAGGCAAACAAAAGACCAAAAGAAGCATCATCTTGCATAGTTAGCCAAAACAGTACACTATAGATAATTAAAACCAAATCCTTC